>APFE030094573.1:69597-138602 GCA_000404065.3 Pinus taeda
ATCAGAGGTACGCAGGTGATTAACGGTGCGAGTGCATGGGCACGCAGAGCAGAAGAAGGATAAGTGCGTGGGTATGCAGGGGCGACAAAGGCGCAGTGCGTGGGTACACAGAGGCGACGAAGGCGCAGTGCATGGGTACGCAGAGAAGCAGTGGTTCAAGTGCGTACGCACAGTAAAAGTATGCGGCGCGATAGACTTTCTAGGTGCGTACCGCTATGGCAGTACGCGACGCGATAGTGCATCTGAGTGCGTACTGTACGCAGCGCGACAGAAGAAGCAGTGCATGGTCACGCAGTGCAGAAAAAGGAGCTCTGCGGGTATACGCAGAGAAGCAGAGGGTGAAGTGTGTAGCGACGCAGGCCAGTGAAAGGAAAATTGCGTATCTATCTTAAGATCTTCTGTTGGCTGAATTTTTCTGTTGATAAGGTGTTCTGGGTTCAGTTCTGTTATTGTTGATCTGGTTACTGTAGGTGACTGTGTAATTTACATGTACTTGATGATCATTTGATGTATATGGATCCAGTTTGAAAATTTATGAAAAGTGGTCCTTAAAAAGAAGTAGGGGGTTGTAGCTCCCTTCCAGGAGAGACTGGAAAACAAGAGAGAGTTGTAGCTCTCAGCAGGTTGCAGCCTGTGTACTGGTAAAGGACTGCACCAGTACAAGACCATTGTTTTTCTAATTTGAAAGAAGATAGAGACATATTGCAGCAGGTGGTTTTCACCCACATTGGGTTTCCACCTTATATCTGGTGTTCTTTGATGTGACTGTCTGTTTTTTTCTTGTTCATGCTCATTGTTTTATGGTACTGATATGCAAAAATAATTCAAAGTATAAATAAGGAAGATTTGGTAAAAGAACTAGATAATACTGATTCCCCCCCCCCCCTCTCAGTATTATTTTCAACACAACCTTGCACTAGTTTATGGGTCTTCCTGGGCATAACATCACTATCTGGGCCCAAATGAAACATGCATTCAATAACAAGTATAGGGACTACTGTAGGTCCAACGAAACCAAGGAAGAAATATTTAGGGTGACTCTTAGACCTGATGAATCCCTAGAAGACTATGAAGAGAGATTTCAACTCAGTTATAGGAGGGCCAACTGTACCCTTAATCCTAAATCACTCAAACCAATTCTTCTCTGATGGATCAAGGAAGATATGTTGGAAACCCTCAACATGTTGTTTGGTGGAGATGTCTATCAATTATCCTATGATAACATCAAAATTGTGTTCAAGAATCACTCTAGAGCTACCAGGAAGAAGCGTACGGCTAGTCAAGGCTTGTTCAGTTCCTCTCCCTCCACATCATCCATTAAGAATGAGATAGGTAAAATGTTGGAGGATTCCAAGAGTGAAATGCTGCATACCTATGCACTAGAAATGGATACCATGCAAATCAAAAGAAACTAGGAGGATGCAAAAAGGGAACTAGCTATTTTCTACCCTATATTCACCAAAAGACATCCGAGGAATGGGTGCCCATTGAATGTCATAAAGGTTTTCCTAATCTGTGAATGAAATCATGCAATAGACAAATTCCCTTCTTTTCCAGGACTAAAATTTTTATATTAAGGAGCAGAAGGGGGGTCAGAGAAACTTTGTTTCATCAATCAAAGAATACCTCAAGGACCTCGACCATATCAACAAAGCATGCAAGGTGAATACTACTCTTATTATAATCCAAATCAAAATGAACCCATGCGACCTTGGTACTCTTCCACTCATCCATCTTGTTCCAAACCTCATTCTTGGCCTTATTTTCCTCCATATCCTCCTCAACCTATCAACCATAATTTTCAACCATATCCACCCCAATCTTCTCAATGGGGCAACCCGTCACAAGGGTGAAGGCCTCAAGTTAATCAACCTCCTACTTTACTACCTCCAACCCAACCTCAACCACAAATCACTCATCCTACTCCACCTAAGCAACCTCAAATTCCTACTCAACCAAATCCAAACCCAAGCAAAAAGCAAACACAACAAGTCTATAGTGGAGAGACATTTTATCTTGCTTATGTTTTTGAAATCGAGGAGATAAACCTTTTGTTTGGGAGAGTGCTTCTAGATAACCACCCACATTCTCCACCTGAATACCTTGAAGAAGAAAAGGAAGAGAGTGTTCCTCAAGTCAATCCACCTCCTACTCCTGAGATGTTTTGCCACCCTAGCTAGCACACCCTAGAAGAGGTTGTACTTCTAGGAGAATTGAAGAATTTGTGTGTTAAAATACCCCTTCTCCATGCTATTCAAAATGTTCCCATCTATAATAATCTCATGAAGGAGGAATGTTTCAAAAATCCTAGGAGAATAAAAAGAAACATCCCCACCATAAATGTTGTTGGGAAACTATCTAATTTGATACTTGGGAGGGTCATCTTCTCGAAATATCTAGACCCTAGAAGTCCTGTAGTAGATGTGCACATTGATGGCCCTATAATCTCTAACACATTGATTTATCTTGGAGTTGCAATCAATGTGATGACTAAGGAAACCATGCTAAAGATAAACCTTCAAGGGGCTTTGAGAAATACCACCACATTGTTGCAGCTTGCAGACAGATCCAGAGTGGCTCCTAAGGGAGTTGTTGAACATGTTATGGTCTCCATTGACTCTTGGAATAATCCTACTAATTTCTAGGTTCTCCAACCTAAAATCAAGTTTAATGGCTATCTTCTCATCTTTGGAAGGCCATGGTTACTATCTTTTGATGTTTACATTAGTTGTAGGGTTGGGAACATGACCATTAAGAATGGGCATGTGTCCAAACAATTGGTATTGTATCCTCCTATTCATCCTTATATTGATCATGATTTACCCTTGTGGTTAGAAGAGGAGGAAGGATATGAACTGTATCATACCACCCCCCACCCAATCTTCACTTTGGACATTATTACAGGAGGGAGGAAACTTGATGAAGATGATCTCATTGGCCATATCCTTCAGAATCAACCTCCCACTCCCATACCAATTAATGAGTTGATGAAAGAATTTGCTAGTAATCCTTGGGATGACTTATGCCCTATTGACTCAAGTCCAAACCATGTCAATATTGTAGAGTTTGGTTGATCCAGAACCTTACTCTCTTGGCCAAACGGGAAGAACAATTGTGAAAAGTGTTGAGGCAACACATGGATTCTTTTTCTTGGAACTATAAGCAAATGAAAGATGTGAATCCCTCATTTTGTACTCACCATATTTACATCAAGGAGGGATGCAAGCTTGTGTGCCAACTCCAAACAAGGATGAACCCAACTCTTAAGGACACTATGAAAGAAGAACTATAAAAATTACTAAATTCATGGTTTATATAACCCATTTGATAGTGAGTGTGTGTCACCTATTGTGTTAGTTCCTAAGAAGAATGGGAAGTGGAGAATCTGTGTGGATTATTGGAAACTCAACAAGGCTACAAAGAAGGAACATTTTCCCTTGCCCTTCATTGACCAAGTTCTAGATGGCCTTTCAGGGAAGAAAATCTTCTCCTTCCTCGATGGACTTAGTGGATAGAATCAAATCCACATCAGCCCCGAAGACTAATATAATATCACATTCACATGTATTTTGGGTAACTTTTCTTAGAGAGTTCTTCCATTTGGTTTGTGCAATGGCCTTGCTACTTTACAAAGGGCATTTTTTAGTATTTTTCCTCAATTGGTTCACGACTATGTTAAAATATACATGGATGATTTCACTCACCTTATGGATGTGACTTCCATGAAGCTCTTTCTAAATTGTGCAAGGTTTTGAATAAATGCATTGAAATGAATCTATCTCTAAGCCCTAAGAAATGTGAGTTATTGATGAATGAGGGGATTGTCCTTGGCCATTTCATATCCAAGGAAGGGATATAGGTTTACCCAAACAAAATTGCCATCATCAAAAGGGTACCTACCCCTCAGAAGAAAAGAGATGTCAGGAAATTCTTGGGACTAGCTGGGTTTTATAAGAGATTCATCCAAGAATTTAGTAAAGTGGCTTCGCCTTTGTTTGGTTGACTGGCTAAAGATTCAAATTTATGTTGGATCAACAGTTTCCAAGAGGCCCTTGAAGTGTTGGAAGAAAATTTTACCATTGCACCCATCCTAAGAGGTCCCAACTGAGCATTTCCTTTCCATGTCCATACTGATGCATCAGATAAAGCTATGGGGGAGCCTTGGGATAAGAAGAGGATAAGTTTCCTTATTTTATTTACTTCATTAGTAATAATTTGTCTAAAGTTGAGATGAATTACATTGTCACTGAAAAAGAGATCTTAGTTGTAGTACATTCTTTAAACAAATTTAGGCACTATATCAATGGGTACCAAACTTTTGTTCATACTAATCATGAAACCATTAAATATTTGATGAGAAAGTCTGATGTTAATTCTAGGATAATTAGATGGTTTTTATTGTTACAAAGATTTGATTTGACTATTATTGACAAACCAAGGAAAGAAAATTTGGTTGTAGATTTTTTGTCCACGTTAACCTTGCCTATAGGTAATGAAGAGATGGTGGACGATCAACTATCATATGGGCACCTCTTTGCCATATCGGTGCTTCCTCCTTGGTTTGTTAACATTAAAATCTACTTGGTTGCTGGGAGATTCCCTCCTAATCTATAATTTAGGGAGAAAAGAAAGATTGGAAGGAAAAACTCTCATTTCACTTGGATTGGGGGCAATATTTCTAGATTGGGACCAGATCAAATCTTGAGGAGATTTGTAAGAGAAGGGGAGGTCTTTGACACCCTCTCAGCATGTCATGATGGTCCTTGTGGAGGTCATTTTTCTGCAAAAAGGACAATCTTTAAGGTTTTATAGGCTAGTTACTATTGGCCCACTTTACATCAAGATGCAAGGAGATATACCACTAGATGTGATCAATGCCAAAGGATGGGAAAAACCACACCTAGGGATGAAATTGCCCTACAAACTCAAGTGGCTTTGGAGCCATTTGATAAGTGGGCCATGAAAAATTACATCATTATGAGCACAGATTACTTGACTTGGGCTGAGACAGATCCTGTCAAAGCAACAATTGAGTAGAAAGTGGCAAAATTTTTAAGAGAAAACATATCTTACAAGTTTGGGTATCCAAGGGAGGTACTCATTGATCAAGGAGAGAAATTCACATCCAATTTGATTGAAGAACTCATGAGGCAGCACCATATCAAGCATAAGACATCCATTTCCTATCATCCTCAAGAAAATAGGAAAGTAGAGGTCACAAACAGAGAATTGGAGAGCATCCTCACCAAGGTTGTTAGTAGCAGCAAGAAATATTGGGCAGAGAGACTAGTAGAGGCCACGTGAGCCTGCAATAACAGATGGAAAACCACCACTATATTCACTCCATATGATTTGGTTTATGGGAAGAAAGATCTTCTTTCTATTGAGTTTGAATATAACACTTTGAGATTGGAAGCTTAGTTGGACTTAGATGTCACCACAACACAACAAGAAAGGTTGCTACAACTAAATGGCTTACATGAGTTCAGAATGCAAGCTCTCTTACACATTGAAATCATACAGCTGCAAGGGAAGGTCTAGCATGCCAAGCATATCAATTAAAATACTTTTCAAGAAGGGGATTAGGCCCTGTTATATGATTCTAGGTTCAAATATTTTAAAGTGGAGCTAATGACAAGATGTTTGGATCCATACCTAGTGGAAAAGTGTCATGAAAATGGATATGTCCAAATCAGAACCATTAATGAGGAAGGCATTCCCTTGCTTGTAAATGGTTAAAGCTTGAAGTTATATAGAAGACGTCTTTCCAAGGAGTAATTTATCAGTTCAATAAAAACATAATTGAATGTGATTGGGAGTTTCATAGCTTCCTGTACACAACATTCCTAGAAATATGGAAAAAAAGGCTTGGATGAAAACCTCTATGAGGCATCTGAGGCAAACTCCAGGGTTGAAAACCTCTTAGAGGTGGCCCAGGAGCCAAAAAAAGAGAAAAAAAATAATAAATATACCTAGGTGAAAGCCTCCCTTAAGGCACCTATGGAAGGCATGCAAGTTGAAAACCTCCTTTGATGCAGTATGTATGTCTCATGAAAAAGAAAAAAAAAAGAAACAAAAGAAAAAAAGAAAAAGAGAACAAGGAAGAAGCTTACAGTATATTTGCTAACCTTTTTTTTCTTTTACAAAATTGTACACAGTGGTAGATTTCATGGATACATGCCAAGGCCTACAAGATATCATCCATTATTCCATCCTTACACCTCATATCCATCATCTCCATTCATATTACAATCTCTCTCCACCATCCCATCATCAAGAAATCCAAATTTCTCCTCCTCTTTGTGATGTTATAGGAAGGACCTATATTGCTACAGGAAGATCTTGTAATGCTACAGGAGGATCTTGTGGAGCTACATGAGTGATAACCGAGGAGGAAAACAATCCAAAATACCATATTGAATCTAAGAAATGATAAATAAGGTCATCCTATGACTTTTCCATCATCCATCCATCACCCATCCCCTCATTTCACCAAAAAATTGCTCAAATTCTCCATTATGTCGTACCTTAAGAAAAAAACATAGAAGCTACTATTTTCTATCTCTACAATGTCTATACTATTCTTCCATGAATCTAAACCTATCCTCATATCTTATCATCATCTCCCTTATGAAAACGTAAGACTTCAAGGGGAGAACAAAATATTGTTATATGACTGCTCCTGTAGCAAGCCTCCTCAACCACATAACAATCACTTGTATTATTTTTTTCCAACCACTAGAAGGGATGATGAAGGCTTGTTTTCAACTATGAAGAGACACCTCATTCTCAGGGAGGGCTTCCACTAGAAGCAGTTGCTTGTATATCAAAAGAGGCCCTCGCAAATACACAATAAAAGAAACAGTGAAGGTAGCATCAAGAATGAAGACATGCACATGAAATAAGTTAAATAGGTCAACTCCCTTGATCATAATGATATATGGTACAACTCTAGCATGAAAACCTATGTAGCAGTTAGATCCACAAGTAGGTTCAAGTATGGCAACCCTAAAATCCTCCCTCTGCATAAAAATGACAAAAATGTGTTTTAAACGAGAAAATGTGTTTTAATAGGCTGGAGGTGGCCAGTGAAATTGGCCACCCTCGACTAGTAAACTCAAGTGTGAGTTAAGTCACCCATGCAACGTGGAAATTTAAACTCAAAACAAAGTGGTGCCCTCGAATATTGGGGTGATAATCATGAGGAGGGAGATATTATTACAATTAGTGGGGACAGCAGTCCAAAAGAGGAAACTCGTGTTAATACCAAGTCACTAACACCAAGTCACCAGACTGCTCCAAGATTTTAACCAAAAGAGGATATTATGTGTTGGCTCGACTTCATTTGCACCATCACTCATTCCAAAAATAGGTAGAGGAAGGATGATCTAGTGCATAAAGTAACCTAGAGTGGCATCGAGAAGCTTTGAACCCTACCTGTAAAGTGCTACAGGATAAAGCTACGAGAAAGCCTGCAATTTCTATAGGAGGGAAGAGAGCAGATACAGGAGGATTTGGGAGGATAAAAAAGAGTCATCATGGCTCAATATTGTCGTAAAACCTTCATGCACACCCAAAATTTGTCTGATAAGATCTAAGCGATACCCTCCTTCTTTGTTTCTACACCCAATTGCGTGAGTAGTCTGCTTGCAATTAAGAGCCTATAGTAGTCAATTGATCAGTAGGGGTCCCTTTTGGAAGTTTTCTATGGTTAAGAGAAAATAAAATAGTTTGGTTAATATCAATTCGAACACCCTTCTTCCTCACTATTACCAAGCAATGTGTCGTTGTTTCACCACTGAGATTGTTTGAATTTTTTTTTTGAATTCCACACCTACAAAACATCAAGGAGTAATAGAGAAGCAATGGGGCTAGGATTTAATAGAAGGGAATCCTCAGACACCATAAGGATTCACCAACACCCTCTTGTAGTTGACATCTTCAGAAACCACCAGCGGTTGGGTTTCTTTGAGTTGCTAAAGGGGTATGATGATGATCTATCCCATGTATTTTCCATGGCATTACACTCTCAAGAGGAAGGCAGTTCCACAACTATTTTCAAAGGGTTGACCATCTCTCTCAGTCGTGAAACCATCACCAAAGTGACCAACTTGCCTCTAGGAATCAGATGGAGAAAAAAAGATAAGCAATTAAGTGTCACAACTAGCAAAAATTTATTCCTTTCAATAGAGAAGCCTATAGACAATAAGAATGGAGTGAGAAGATAAATGATGCCTTATCCTTGGGATGAGATAGCTTAACCATCCTTAAATATATATCTTATGAAGGGATATTAAGTGTGGTTTATGCCCACCACTTCAAGTTGCTCCACGAGCTGATACTCAAGGCATAATTACCTCTTTCTCAAAGACATAGAGTCACTCATTTCCCTCTACATTCAATCATGGAGATGAATCAAGCCTTAAAACTATCCTTATCTTACATTAATTCACATTTCTTTTTATATTATGCTTAGTTAGAGGATTAAAAGGTGCTTTCCATAGTATGTGGTCTAATGTGGTTTAATTGCAGGAAAATAAAGCATTTTTAGGCTATTGCTAAGAAAGGGCTTGATGAATACCACTAGGAGAGAATATAGGGGATTTTTATACCTACTTAACTCCCTAAACTCGGTTTGGAATCAAAATATCCTCTCTCAAAAGTTCAAGTTCATTGGTAGCCGAGTGACTCCTAGTCCAAATGAAGATCAAGAGGGACAAGATCCACAATTTTCGAGATTAAGGAGAGAACAAATCCTACTTTCAAGGGAGTTACTTTAGCTACCCTTTTGTATAAATAAACTAGAATAAGATCTCAATTTTTTTTGTTTAGCTAAGTGTAGATTGAGCTTCAATCTTGACATTATTTTTTTTACCTTTTATGTGATGTATTAGACCTGCACTTTTCGATAATGATAAGTTGGATTTTAAGTTGCATCTTAGTTAGCTTCATAGGTTTGAGACCCTTGGGTTTGGGCCCAACCAAGAGGCTTTGGTCCCTCTTCTTGTACTTATGTTTCTTCTTGATTCCAAGCAATTCAGAGTTTCTTCCATTTTAGTAGAGATTAATCTATAAAATCCCATGGTTGTATCCTCTACACCACCACTCTTGTGGGAGAATGAGTGGAAGGATTCACAACCATAGTCCAAAAAGATTTTGTTTATCATTCTTGGAAATAGATTAGTGTTAGTTGTTTTGTTTTACATTTTCTTTTTGTAGATTAGAAGTCGGTTTAGTGATTAGATCAATAGTATTGCATGAATTAGATGTTATTTAAATTCAACTCATCTTTTCCATGATAATTTATTTCATTTTTTTTATGATAAATGGATGCATACATGTGATTGATTGCAGGGTTGGTTGACCTGCAGGGAAGGGCACCTTTACCACTTCCATATTTAGCTCATTCATCTTCTCCTTCCACTTCCAAACTCTGTCCCAAAACCCTGTTTTATCATCCATTCTACCTAGTACACCGAGAGCATTCATCCTAGTGCAAGACATGCCTCTGAGAGGTCCTAAGCTTGGCTAGGGGCTCAAACCAACCTCCCTCCATTTGCTTTAACTTCCATCCACCTCTCCATACCGTCAAGACAACATTTTCACCTTCAAAAACCACTCGAATGCCATCTTATAGCATTATAGACCTTCTTGTAGCATTACAAGCCTCCTATAGCAAACCTGTAGCATAATTTTTCTTCATTAGTTTTGATCCCCACTGTAAATTTGACTTAGTATATATGCATAATTGCCCCCAATTGTGATTCTATGATCAGGGAAAGCTCCTAGGCCACTTCAACCCTTCCTTTTCTTCACTGCAAAAACAAAGTAGAGTTAGTTTCTTTATCCTGTAAGCAGGCTACTAATTTATAAGCAAGTGTGAACTAGGTAAATGGTACATGGAATTTTGAATTGGTGGTTTGATGAATTATGCAAGATAAATTGTCTTCCTTTCTACAGGTAGAGGTGATAATTTGATTAATTTTACAAGATAACATTACCTTCTTTATGCAAGTAGATTAGCCTTTGTCCTTTCATGAATTTATTAGTTAGCATTTACAAGTTGAGACAATGGCATTTATATTTTCATAGCTAGAAGCAATCTCCAATTGTACCTTTATCAACAAGCTTTCATTCTAATTTAGTAAGAGGAAGGGTCTCTGAGCACTTTTGATCTAATGTCATAATTGAGGGCGGCATGAGTGGAATCCTATATGTTGTGAATATAAAAGTGTCCCCTCAAATTTTGTATGAACCCCAAGTTGATAATTTGATTTGAGGATCCCTTGGGATTTGCAACATTCTTGGAGAAAACTTTTATTTTTGCAGTTCCACTTTCATTTCTAGCAGGGATGTTCTTGGATTGATTCAAATAATGAAGTTTGGTTCCATTTTTAGCTTCTAAAGCTTGGTCTCCTTCATAGAAATCTGGTTATCCTTGGGCTTGGCCATCCCAATAGTCTTAGAACCCTTTTGTATAATTTCTTTTCTTATTTTCACTTGTTATTCACATCCATCTCTTATTCTTCTTTTTCCTATTTGTGCATTTAGTATTGGTGCTTCGTTTGCTGTAAGATTCGGTTAAATGATTGAAGTAAGTTATTTTTTAGGTTATTTACAGATTCATCGGCATTATTCATCCTTATAAACACTTTGAAAAACCATCTTCATCATTGAGCTACTTGGATTGGTTTACTATTTCACAAATCTAGAATTTCTGGAAGTCCCTTGTAGTAAAATAGTAGTAATTTTCTACTATTTTTTAGAACATGTTCATAAGCTTCATTTGATTTGATTCCACTTGAATTAGGTCATTAAAAAAAAAAAAAAACCTATTTACTAATAAAACTTACCTCGTTTCATTTACACTTGGTTAGGTTAGGAATTTGATAGGTTAACTAGCTCACTAGCTCTTGAATTTTCAAATTTTTAAAAAAGTATTTTTCTGTTATTTTTTAGCACGTGTTAACAAGGGTATTTTGGAGTGATTCCACTTGGAATGGAGACCTAAGGCATCCTACTTAATAAAAAAAAATCCATCCCGTTTTAATTTTATTTACTTAGGCATTTAGCAAGATTCTCTCTATTGTAGCATTACAGGCCTCATGTAGCAATCACTTGTAGCAACCGCCTGTAGCAAACTTGTAGCATCACTTTCCTTCACTAGGTTTGATCCACACTGCAAATTTTACTTAGTATATATGAATAATTACCCCTAGGCTCTAAATACATTATTAGGGAGACCTAAGGACCGCTCTAGACCCCTCCTTCCTCCACTACAAGAACAAATCAACAAATAGAGTTAGGAAGCACTTTTCACATTTGAAACTCTTCAATGCAAGTGAAGTAGACTTAGCTTCTACAAGAGGAAGCAGAAAGGGCACTAGCTATTTATTCCCTAAATGCACAAAAATACATGCTAGGAATTATTTCCCATTGAATTTCGTAGATGTCTATGTTTGTGAAGAAAATCATGAAACAGACAAATGTCGTTCTTTTTCAAGACTAAAAGTTGTATATCAAGGAGCAGAAGGGGGGGTCAGAGAAACTCTGTTTTATCAATAAAAGAAGACCTCAAGTACCTTATTCATATCAAAAAGGCATTCAAGATGCACACTACTCTTATTATAATCCAAATCAGAATGCACCCTTGCAACCTTGGTACTCTTCCACTCATCCATCTTGGTCCACACCTCTTTCTTGGCGTTATGCTCCTCCATATCCTCCTCAACCTGTCAACCATCATTTTCATACATATCCACCCCAATATTCTCAATGGGGCAACCCATCACAAGGGTGGAGACCTCAAATTAACCATCCTCCTACTTTACTACCTCCACCCCAACCTCAACCACAACTCACTCATCCTACTCCACATAAGCAGCCTATTGTGTTAGAAACACAAACCCCCACATTATTCACTTAATTCTCATTATGGTGACCCTTCAATTGAATCTTGGTCATGTTGCTTTCTGACTTTCTGAGTTCGGATTGCTTCAATGAGTTTGATTTATTTTTGTCTTCCTATCAAAACTCGTTTGATCTCATTTGGTTGTTTGGTTTACAAATGGTTCCTAAACGAAGATTAGACATTTTCACTTCCTTGGCCTATTAAATGTATAAAATGTACATTACTTTTGTTTTATAAATTTTTTTATTTGTAAAATAATAAACTTTTATTTATAAATATTTGTTTTAATTTAATTTTGAATCAATTTGGATTAAATTATGGAAATAGCCCCCAAGACCAAGATCTATTGTAAATTGAACTATAGGCCATGAGCCATTTACCATAAACCAATGGGAAGATATTTTATTATATATATATATATATATATATATATATATATATATATATATATATTATATATATATATATATATATATATATATATATATATTATATATATATATATATATATATATCGAAGTAATTCCTCAGAATCCCTGATATCCAAAAGTCCTGAACCTCATACCAAGTGGTTGCAGTTCATTTATATAATATAAACTATGAGTATTCGGAAGAACCCACATGCCACATCATTATTTTCACTCCCGAGTATTGGTGATCAGAGATTTTCAACTCAACAATCTTTTGAAAACTCGTATCTCTGGTAAGCGATATTCATATCCCGTCGATATTCCGATATGGCACTCCATCGATCTCCCTTTAATCTTTAGTCTCTAATAATCATCTCCCTCCGATCTCCGATCTCTGATAATCATACCCCTCTGACTTCCAACTTCTGATAATCTAATCACCTCTGATATCTGGACCCGATATACTATTTAAAAGGAGTTCAATAAGATATCGATTCTGCTCCATATCGTAGCCTCCTAATATCGTTGTCTTTTGGTTATGCACATTATTAAAAGTTTAGATGGGATTACCTCTGATACCACTCATCTCTTGCCAAATGTATCATCCTCTGATTGTTTTTATATTAATTGAAAATTCATTGATTTTCTATTGGTTTTGGGCATAAATAGTAGTTGTTTACATATTATTGTTCCTGCCATTTTTATGGCTAGCTCTGATTTTGTTATTCTATTTTGACAGAGGGTTTCCAATTAAGGCCAATATTAAAACAAATTTGGTCTACTGCGAATGAAAATTCTCTAGGAAAGCAAAGGGATATTATAAATAAATAAAATTTTTGTTTCATTTGTTCCACGACTATGAATTCTTCGAAACAAACTAGAGACAAGCAGGATTATTCTTATCATTACGCAAGCTAAATTGAGAAAAAATCCTTAACTGTTCCATCAACATTTTTCTAGACCCCAATCAAAGAAATCCTTCTGTATTATTGTCTTTGAAATTAACTTGACAATGGAGAGATTTGGGGAAATAGTTTTTATTTCTAAATCATGTATAAAAACCCATCGTTGGGTTGAGTGAAGGGGATTCGAATCCAAGAGAAAAGAGGCAGAGTAATACTAGAGCTTACAAACTATTTTTATAGGATTTAAGACTCATTTGCACTATTGTAGTGAGATTGGATCCATCTCTGTAGGTAGGGAATCACGTTTAGAGGCAGCAGAGGACTTTCACTATTGTAACTCTCTACTTTTTTACGTAACTTGATTCATATTTATAATAATATTTATTTTTGTATTGGTTGCATAGCACTAATGCTTGCTCTATTATTGCAAGTAAATGCTTCAACTTTTAGATATCATTTCTGAAGTATAAGTATATTGGTTTGGCTTTAGCACTATTTTTAAATGTTTACTGAAATGTTGATTTAAAATATGGTCAAGCTATCTTATATGGTTAATTAGGAATAAGTTTTGAAACTGGAAATTGCATAAGGGTAGACCTTTATCTCCTTGAAATGCTAGCTATTTAACAATTTAATATTATAGATGTATTTCTTTCTACATGTCATGTATTTGAACTATTTCAATATTGTGGCATGAATATTTTTTGTTCTTATGCATATGTTTGATTGGGAATTGGAGATGTTTGCAATTGGATGTTTGTTAGCCATTTAATAGGAATTTATTTGTATACATTTTCTCGAACAAGATTAGATCTTGGAACTATTTCCTTGATCTATTTCCTTGACCTTATTCCAATTTCAACATAGTTTTGTTTCTTTTCTTATCCTTTTAGCTTTCTCTTCAATGAGAGAAGGACTAATACTTCCTTCAATCAAGATAGATCTAGGATTGGATGCATCTTAGATTATAATTTGCATGTAGTTCTACTTTGTGCATCCTAGAAGTCCCCTCATAGAGGGGAATTCTTTAGAGTGGTTTGGCTGGGGCATAAAGTCAGCTTAAGGATCACTTTCTTCCTTGATCAACAAGAAGAGGTGATCTGATGGTTCTTCTCTATTGGTAGGTGAAACTCATACTTTAATCTAGTAGAGATAGAGAGAGGTAACTGGACCCAATTGAACCAGTTGGAACCACCATTTAAATGGAAAGGATTTGCTTTAAGTTCTCGACCGGGTGGTCTCCCTTACAATGTTGAAAGGTCATTTTTTCTGATTAACACAACCTCAAATTCCTGCTCAAACAAATCCAAACTCGAACAACAAGCAAGCAAAACAGGTCTACAATGGAGAGACATCTTATCCTGCTTATGTTGTGGAAATCTAGGAGATCAACCTTATGTCTGGGAGAGTTCTTCCAGATAACCACCCACCTTCTCCAGCTAAATATCTTAAATAAGAGAAAGAAGAGAGTGTTCCTTAATTCAATCCACCTCCTTTTAATGAAAGGTTTCTCCACCCTAGCCAACATAGCCTAGAAGTGGTTGAAATTATGAGAGAATTGATGAATTTGTGTGTTAAAATACCCCTTCTCCGGTTTATTAAAGATGTTCCCATTTATAATAATCTTATCAAGGAGAAATGTTTCAAAAATCCTAGGAGAAGAAAAAGAGACACCCCCACCATAAATGTTGTTGGGTAATTATCTGATTTGATGCTTGGGAGGGTGATGTTCCTGAAATATCTAGACCTTGGAATCCTTGTAGTAGATGTGCACATTGATGACCTTATAGTCCCTAACACCCTAATTGATCTTGGGCTGTAATCAATGTGATGAATAACGAAACCATGTTAAAGCTAAATCTCCAAGGGTCTTTGAGAAAGACCACCACAGTGTTGTAGCTTGCAAACAGATCCATGGTATCTCTTGAGGGAGTTGTTGAAGAGTTTATGGTCTCCATTAACTCTTGGAAGTATCCTATGGATTTCCTGGTGTTGCAACCCAAAACGAAGTTTAATGGATATCCTATCATCTTAGGAAGGCCATGGTTAGCCATTGTTGATACTTACATTAGTTGTAGGGTTGAGAACATGACCATTAAGAATGGGCATTTGTCTAAACAGTTGGTATTGTATCTTCCTGCTTAACCTTATATTGAGCATGACTTACCCTTGTGGTTAGAAGAGGAGGAAGAAGATGATTTTTATCACACCACCCCCCACCCAATCTGCACTTTGTACATTATTATAGGAGGGGGACAACGTAATGAAGATGATCTCATTGGCCATATCCTCCAGAATCAACCTCCCACTCCCATACCAATCGGTGAGTTGATGAAATAATTTAGGAGTAATCCTTGGGCTGATGTATGCCCTATTGATTCAAGTCCATACCATGTCAATATTGTAGATTTTATCCCATCCATAACCTCAAATATCAATCCTTCTCTCTCAGCGAAATAGGAAGAATAATTGTGCAAAGTGTTGAGGCAACACCTAGATGCTTTTGCTTGGGACTATAAGGAAATGAAAGGTGTGCATCCCTCAGTTTTTACTCACCGTATTGACATCAAGGATGGATGCATGCATGTGCGTCAACTATAGAGGAGGATGAACCCAACTCTTAAGGAAATTGTGAAAGAAGAACTGCAAAAATTATTGGATGCAGGGTTCATATACCCCATTTCAGATAGTAAGTGGGTGTCACCTGTTGTGTTAGTTCCTAAGAAGAATGGGAAGTGGATAATCTGTGTGGATTACAGGAACTCAACAAGGCTACAAAGAAGGACCATTTTCCCTTGCCCTCCCTTGACCAAGTTCTAGATGGCCTTGCAGGGAAGAAATTCCTCTCCTTCCTGGATGGATTTAGTGGATACAATCAAATCCAGATAAACCCCAAAGACTAAGATAAGACCACATTCACATGTCCTTCAGGTACCTTTTCTTATAAAGTTCTTCCATTTGGTTTGTGTAATGCCCCTACTACTTTATAGAGGGTAGTTTTGAGTATTTTTCTAAATTGGTTCATGACTCTGTTCAAATATGCATGGATGATTTCACTACTTATGAATGTGACCTCCATGAAGCTCTATCCAATCTGTGCAAGGTTTTGAAGAAATGTATTGAAATGAAACTCTCTCTAAGTCTTGAGAAGTGTGATTTCTTGATGAATGATGGAATTTTCCTTGGCCATTCCATATCCAAGGAAGGGATACATGTATAACCAACAAAATTTTGATCGTCAAAACAGTCCCTACCCCTCAGAAGCAAAGAGATGTCAGGAGCTTCTTGGGACTAGATGGGTATTATAGGAGATTCATCCAAGAATTTAGTAAAGTGGCTACACCTTTGTTTGGTTTACTGGCCAAAGATTCAAATTTATGTTGGACCAACAGTTGTCAAGAGGCCCTTGAAGTGTTGAAAGAAAATTTTACCACTGCACCCATCCTAAGAGTTCCCAACTGGGCATTGCCTTTCCATATCCATATTGATGCATCAGATAAAGTTGTGGCGGGTGGGGGCGGGTGGGGGGCTTGGAGCAAGTAGAGGATAAGTTGCATTATGCTATTTACTTCATTAGTATAATTTTGTCCAAAGCTAAGTGAATTACATTGTCACTTAAAAAAGCTCTTAGTTGTAGTACATTCTTTAAATAGATTTAGGCACTATATCACAGGTACCAAAATTTTGTTCATATTGATCATGCGGCCATTAAATATTTGATGAACAAGTCTGATTTAATTATAGGAGAATTAGATGGTTGTTATTGTTACAACAACTTGATTTGACTATTATTGACAAAACAGGGAAAGAAAATGTGGTTGCAGATTTTTTGTCTAGGTTAACCTTGCCTACATGTAATGAAGAGATGGTGGATGATCAAATGCCAAATGATAACCTATTTTCCATCACAATGATATCTCCTTGGTTTGCTGACATAGAAAAATACTTGGTTTTTGGGAGGTTGCCTCCTAATCTATCATCTAGGGAGAAAAGAAAGATTGTAAGGAAAAGATCTCCTTTCACTTGGATTGGGGGCAATCTTTCTATATTGGGACCAGATCAAATCTTGAGGAGATATGTAAGAGAAGAGGATTTCTTTGAAATCCTCTCAGCATGTCATGATGGTCCTTTTGGAGTTCATTTTGTTGTAAAAAGGACAACCTTTAAAGTTTTACAGGTTGGTTACTATTGGCCCACTTTACATCAAGATGCAAGGAGATATACCACTAGATGTGATCAGTGCCAAAGGATGGGAAAACTCACACCCAGGGATGAAATTCTCCTACAACCTCAAGTGGCCTTAGATCCATTTAACAAGTGGGGCATGGATTTCATTAGGCCAATTGATCCACCATCAGGACAAAAAAAGTATACCATTATGTGCAATGATTACTTGAAAAAGTGGGTTGAGAAAAAGGCTAGAAAAGAAGCAACTGAGTAGAAAGTTGCATAATGTTTAAGAGAAAACATGTTCTACAAGTTTGGGTATCCAAGGGAGGTAGTCATTGATCAAGGAGCACAATTCACATCCAGTTTGATTGAATATCTCATGATGCAACACCATATCAAGCACAAGACATCCACTTACTATCATCCTCAAGCAAATGGGAAAATAGAGGTCACAAACAGAGCATTGGAGAGAATCCTCACCAAGTTTGTTAGCAACAACATGAAATATGGGGCATAGATACTAGTAGAGGCCACTTGGGCCTACAATACCACTTGGAAAACAACCACTAGATTCACTCCATATGATTTGGTTTATGGGAAGAAAGCTCTACTTTCTATTGAGTTTGAATATAAAACTTTGAGAATGGAAGCTCAGTTGGACTTAGATGTCACCCCAGCACAACAAGAAAGGCTTATCCAACTGAATGGATTAGATGAGTTCAGAATGCAAGCTCTTCTACACATTGAATTAATATAGCTGCAAAGGATGGTATGGCATGAATAACATATCAAGGAAAAGACTTTTCAAGAAGGGGATTGGGCCATGTTATATGATTCTAGGTTGAATATTTTAAAGGGAAGCTAATGAAAAGATGGTTGGGTCCATACCTAGTGGAAAAGTGTCATGAAAATGGATTTGTCAAGATCATAACCATTGATGAGGAAGGCATTCCCTTGCTTGTAAATGGTTATAGGTTAAATTTATATAAAAGAACTTTATCGAAGGAGGAATTTATCACTTTAGTCAGCAAATAATTGAATGTGATGGGGAGTTTCATAGCTTATAGTCCACAACATTCCTAGAAATTTGAAAAAAATGAAAATAAATAAAAGGCATGGTCCTCTATTAGGCATCTAAGGCCAACTCCAGGGTTGAAAACCTCTTTGAGGCAGTCTAGGAGAACAAAAAAGAGAAAACAATAATAAATACCCTTAGGTGAAAACCTCCCTTGAGGCACCTAGGGTAGGCATGCAGGTTGAAAACATCCTTTGAGGCAGCCTGTGTGTCTCAAAAAAGAGAGAACAAGGAAGAACCTTATATCATATTTGTTAAGCTTTCTTTTGTTTTTCGTTATTGTACACAATAGCAGATTTCATGGCTACATGCCAAGACCTACAAGCTAACATCCATTCCTCCATCCGTACACCTCATATCCATCCTATCCATTCATATTACTATCTCTCTCCACCATCCCATCATCAAGAAATCTAAATTTTTCCTCCTCTCTATGATGTTATAGGAAGGACCTGTATTGCTACAGGAAGACCCTGTAATGCTACAGGAGGAGCCTATGGAGCTACCGGAGGGAGATACGAGGAGGAAAACAATCCAAAATACCATCCTAACTTTGATCAATGATAAATAAGGTCCTCCTATGACTTTTCCGCCATCCATGCATCACACATTCACTCATTTCACTAAAACATTTCTCAAATTCTCCACTCTGTCCTACCTTAAGAAAAAATAACAGAAGCTACTATTTTCCATCTCTATAGTGTATACACTACTCCTACATTACTCTAACCCTATCCTCATAGCTTATCATCATCTCCCTGATCTCCCTCATGTAAACTGAAGACTTCAAGGGGAGAACAAAAGAATTCTACAGGAAGAAAATCCTCCTATAGCAAGCCTATGCAGCCACACAACAATCATTGTTATTATTTTTTCCCACCACCAGAAGGGACGATGAATCTTTGTTTGCAGCTATGAAGATACACCTCATTCTTAGAGAGGCTTTCCACCAGTAGTAACAACTTGGATATTAGAAGAGGCACCTGCAAATACAAAACAAAATCAATAGTCAAGGTAGCATCAAGAATGAAGACATTCATAGGAAATAATTCAAAGAGTTCGACTCCCTTGATCACAATGATATATGGTCCAACTCCAACATGAAAACCTCTGCAGTAGTTTGATCCATAGGTAGGCTCAGGTATGGCAACCCTAACCTCCTCCATCTGCATACAAATGAAAAAAAAATGTGTTTTAAGCGATAAAAGTTGTTTTAATAGGATGGAGGTGATCAGTGAACTTAGCCACCCTCAATTAGTAAACTAAAGTGTGATATAAGTCACTCATGCAACGTGGAAATGTCAACTCAAAACCAAGTGGTGTCCTTGAAGACTGGGGTTATAATCACGAGGAGGGAGAAATGATTAGTGGGGACAACAGTCCAAAAGAGGAAACTCATGTTAATACCATGTCACTATAGCACTCCAAGATTTTAACCAAAAGAGGATATTATGTGTTGGCTTGACTTCATTTGCACCGTCACTTATTCCAGAAAAAGGTAGAGGAAGGATGAGCTAGTGCATCGAGCATCATAGAGTACCATTGAGGAGGTTCGAACCCTGACTACAAAGTGCTACAAGATAAAGCTACAAGCAGGCCTGCAATTGCTATAGGAGGGATGAGAGGAGCTAGAGGAGGAGTATGGAGGAGAAAAAGGAGTCATAGTGGCTCAATACTTTCTCAAAACCTTCATGCACACCTAGAATTGCTCTGATAAGAAGTAAGTGATATCCTCCTTCTTTGTTTTTACATCCAATTTCATGAGCAATCTACTTGAAATTAAGAGCATATAGCAGTCAATTTATTAGTGTGGGGGGGGGGGGCTTTTGGAAGTTTTATGTGGTTAAGAGAATTGAAAATATTTTGGTTGATATCAATTCGAGCACCCTTCTTCCTCACTATTACCAAGCACTGTGCCACTATTTCACCACTTTTTGTGCCATTGTTTCACATTGTTTGAATTTTTTCTTTTTTGAATTCCACACCTATAAAGCATCAAGGAGTAATAGAGAAGATATGTGAGGAGGATTTAACAAAAGGGAACCCTTATATACTAGAAAAATTCACCAACACCCTACTATAGTTGACATCTTCATAAACCACCAGGGATTGGGTTTCTTTGAGCTGCTAAAGGGGTGTGATAATGATATTTCCATGAATTTTCCATGTCAATCCACTTGCAAGAAGAATATAATGCCACAACTATTGTCAAAGGGTTGGACATCTCTCTTAGTCCCGAAACCATCAGCAGAGTGACCACCTTGCCTCTAGGAATTAGATGGATCAAAGAAGACAAGCAATTGAGTGTCACAACTTGGAAAAACTTCTTCCTTTCAAAAGAGAAGCTTGTAGAAGATAAGAATGGAGTGAGAAGAGAAAGTATGCCTTACCCTTGGGATGAGGTAGCTTACCATATCCTTAAGTATATATTTTGTGAAGGGATATTAAGTGTGGTTTATGCCTACCACTTCAGATTGCTCTAGGAGCTGAGATTCAAGGTAGAATTACCCCTTTCTCAAAGACTTCGTGTCCCTCATTACCTTCTACAGTCAGTCATGGAGATTAGTTAGAAGGTAAGGGAAGGAAAACACTATCGCTTAGCTCACCATGGCCTCATCAAGTTGATAGAAGTGGATGCTCTAAACCACTTGAGAATCCATGTCATATGGAACAAATTTGTGGTCATGGATAGGGAGACTTTCCTAGAAACACAAGCCATCACACTAGGAGAGACTCCGGCCTCTAGTATTGGAGGAAGAGAATGAAAAGCATAGGAAGAAGGAGCAAAGATAGAGGAGGAAGAGGCAACGAGAATAGAAGAAGAAGAAAGAATAATAGAGGAAAAAGAGGCAACAGAGACAAAGGAAGGAGAAGTAGAGATGAAAGGAGAAGAGGAGGAGAAGAAAGGAGAAGAAAGAATAAACCCTGAGGAAACTTCTCCACCCCAAGGAGTAGAAGACACTGAACAAGAAGTAGCTGCAATCGTAGCTACATTGGGCACTCCTATCAAGCCCAAGATGAAGCAACCAAAACAAAGGAAAATGTATTTCGATACTAGGAAGAGCACTAAAATTAGACAAGGGATGCCACAAACTCCTACAAGGGTGCCTATAATTATTGATGAGTCACCAAGAAAAAAATAAGAAATAGGACCCAGTGAAGGAAAAATTAAGGAGGTCACTCCTTCTAAAACCAAAACCAAGTCACCCATAACACTTGTGAGTGGGAATACCACTAGGTTTGTCACCTTCAAGAAGCCAAGAACACAATTTTCCTTTGAGGAAGAAGAAAACGAGAAGCTACAGGAAGATCAGGGTTTGCTATAGTAGAGACAGGTTTTGCTACAAGAGGGGCAGAGTCTACTACAGGTAAGATAGGGGAAGCTACAAGAGGAATCCACCACCTCAAAGGCTATTGGAAAATACCTACAAGAGCTCCAAGAACCTACCCCACAACCTCACTTGAGCTCCTACTACAAATTCATTGAAGGAGAAAGGATTATCCTTGAAAAATTTGCAATCCCTCTCCTTTATGAGCTCGAGATAGAGAGAGGTAGATCCCACGGGTGGATTCAAATTGCTAAATCTAAGAAGGTAGAGGATGTAGGCCTCATGGAAGAAAAGGCCATTTAAATGGGAAAATAATTAAGTGATTTGAGAATGAGATAGTCTATGATGAAGGAGAAACTATAAGAAGAAAACATGAGGTTGAGAGAGAGGCTATAGGAGAAAGAAAGACAACTTGCCACCATTCCAAATCTCTCCATGGAAGCACTGCAATGCAGACAACCATCAAAGTATTATGCCCTCTTTCTCAAAGAACATTGATTGCAGTTCAAAATCAAAACTTTGGCACAATATGGATCTCTGCCTTTTCAAGACTATGGGTAGTTCATTGAATTTTGCAGCCAAACTAACATGGAAGACATAGAAAAATTGCTTGAATTTTACGTGCACAACCCCACTTTCAAAAATATGAATTTTTTGGATCCCAATTCAAGATTAGGAGATATGCATCTAATGGCTTTAGCATCCTGGATGACTCGTGAGGAGACAAGAGTTTAGGAGGTAAATAGGGTAATGGCAAAGGAGGAAAAGGAACCATTGTATATCAGGGTAGAGCTAGTGAGCCCAAAGGTTGGCATTAGAAAGCATGGCCTAATCTCCAATGTTGTTGCTTTAGCACACAAATACATTGCTACCTAGGAGCAAGCCATTCTACACTTTGAAAACACATTCAAAATGTTGGGAATAGAAATTCTGCAAGGTTACCAAATGATATGACATGCTTACCCCATAGTCTATTGATCAAAGAATAACACTCTCTTAAAAGGCTAAGGAATTACTTGGAGAGAACACCATTGTACAAGAGGATCATGCATAGGATGAAAATCAGGTGGATAGGACTCAAGCTCAGTCCACCCTTGCTTACAAGAAGGAAGAGATGAAGTAGGAGAGCAGAAGGAGTGGACAGAGATAGAGAGGAATGCAGGTTTTTAACCCCAAGAGGGCACACCATCTGAGGAGCCTTGGGATGTCAAGGAGACTACCAGGGCCATGAAAGAGCTGCACATGGATGACTGAGTTTCTTAGATGATGAGCAAAACCTTCAACAAGGGGGTGATTATGAGTCCCATCAATATGTACATTTTGAATATCAATATTCCATCCTCCAACCTTAAAACTATCCTTCTCTTACATGAATTCACTTTTTTGTTATATTATTCTTAGTAAGAGGAGTAAAAGGTGTTTGTCATAGAATGTGGCCTAATGTGGTTTAATTGCATGAAAATCAACTATTTTTAGGCTATTGCTATGAAGGAGCTTGATGGAGACAACTACGAGAGAATATAGGGGGTTTGTCCACCTCCTCAACTCCCTAAACTCGGCTTGGGATCACAATATCCTCTCTCACGAGTTTGAGTTCTTTGGCAGCCAAGTGACTCCTAGTCAGAATGAAGATCAAGAGGAACAAGATCCACCATTTTCGAGATTAAGGAGGGAACCATTCCTACTTTCAAGGGATCTGCTTCAGTTGCCCTTTTGTAAGAAAAAAATAGAAGAAGAGCTCATTAGGATTCAAATTTTTTGTTCAGCTAGGTGTAGCTATTGAGCTTCAAGCTTGACATTGTTATTTTAAAATTTTATGTGATGTAGTAAACCTGCACTTTTTGATAATGAGAAGTTGGATTTAAAGTTGCATCTGAGTTAGCTTCATAGGGATGAGACCCTTGGGTTTGGGCCCAACCTAGAGGCTTTGGTCCCTCTTCTTGTACTTGCATTTCTTCTTCATTCCAAGCAGTTCATAGTTTCTTTAAATTCAGTAGAGATTAATCTATAAAATCTTGTGGTTGCATCCTATACATCTCCTCTCTTGTGGGAGAAAGAGTGGAAGGATTCACAGCCACAGTCCAAAAAGATTGTGTTTATTATTTCTTAGAAATAGATTAGTGTTAGTTGTCATGTTTTACATTTTCTTTCTATAGCTTAGAAGTCATTTCAGTGATTAGATCAGTGGTATTGCATGAATTAGATGTTATTCAAATTCATCTCATATTTTCCATCATAATTTATTTCATTTTGTTAATGATAAATGGATGCATGCATGTGATTGATTGCAGGGATGGTTGACTTGTAGGGAACGGAACCTTTACCACTTCCATCTTGATCTCCATCATCTTCTCCTTCCACTTCCAAACTCTGTCCCAAAACCCTGTTTTATAAGCCATTCTACCTACTACACAAAGAGCACTCGTCCTAGTACAAGATAGGTCTCTGAGAGGTCCTAAGCTTGGATAGGGACTTAAACCAACCTTCCTCCATTTGCTTCAACTTCCATACACCTCTCCATACCCTCACGACAACATTTTCACCTTCAAAAACCACTCGGATTCACTCCTGTAGCATTACAGGTCTCCTGTAGCAATCACTTGTAGCCAACTTGTAACAACATTTTCCTTCATTAGTTTTGATCCCAATGCAACTTTGACTTAGTATAGATTCATAATGACCCCCAGCTGTGATTATATGATCAGGGAAATCTCCTAGGCCACTCCAACCCTTCCTTTTCTTCACTGCAAAAATGAAGTAGAGTTAGTTCTTTATCATGCAAGTACATCACTGATTTATAAGCAAGTGTGAAATAGGTAGATGGTACATGCAATTATGATTGGTAGTTTGATGAATTGTGCAAGATAAATTAGCTTCCTTTCTGCAAGTAGATGTGGTAATTTGATGAATTCTACAAGATAACATAGCTTTCTTTCTGCAAGTAGATTAGCATTTTTCCTTTCATGAATTGATTAGGTAGAATTTACAAGTTGAGTTAATGGCATTTCTATTTTCATAGATAGAATCAATTTCCAATTGTAACTTTATTAGCAAGCTTTCATTCTAATTTAGTAGGAGGAAGGGTATCTAAGAACTTTTGATCTAATGTCATAACTGAGGGCTGCGTGAGTGGAATCCTATCTGGTGTGCATATAGCGTTGTCACCTTGAAGTTTGTACGAACCCTAAGTTGATAATTTGAGTTAAGGAGCCCTTGGGAGTTGCAACATTCTTGGTGCAATACTAAGGCTCACCACTACTACTTGGCGCATTCATATCACAATACTTAGGGGGCCACCTTGACTTTATAATAATTACAAACAATCACATGAAATTATTCTACATAACAAATATTATAACAATAATTTTTTTTACAAATATGATTAATATAAATAAAATATATAGAATGATTCATAAATAACTTACCACTAGATGATATTCGTTCCCCCCTTCAATGTGCCTATTCTTCCTCCAATGCCTATCAATTATAACCTATGCAATTCTTCGCGGACGTTCACACTCACAAAGAGCAAGGGAAACAACGTTTCCCATCATCGACCCTTGGCTGATTATATGTTCCCCATCTAATGTTTTTTGACATTATTACCAACCACAAAAAAAAAAATTATGTGATGATTATGTTACACAAATGAGTGGTTGTGTAACTAGATCTAATATTATATTTTTGTAATGCAATTGATATATATAAAACAAAATGTGTTTTCCCAATGGCATTAATATCAAAATATTTTTTTCACTAACAAAAAAGAACTTATAACCTCTTAGAATTATTGTAATTATAGCAAAGATGTCATAACATCTCTTACATGTGAGATATTTATATTTTTGTTGATCGCCGAAATTTTGACCATTGTTGACTAGTCAAACAAACAACCACATACTGTTCACATTGTGTGCATCGGAAGACATGCCATATAGATAAATTGTCGGAATTTTGATGCCCTATTTGTCAACCGTCGAAATATTGATGAACACGAGCACTTTACAAGAAAATGAAAAAAAAATGACATTTTTTTTTTGTAATTTGTGACAGTACGGGCCATACAGTTGGACTATGTCGTTGGAATTTTGTCCTAGGGCCATATTGTTGGACTATTTCGTTGGAATTTTTTCCTATATGTAGTAGTGAAATATCAAACAAAATATAAAAGTGGCACAAGACTGACAAAAGAGCTATGTAGATCAGAACATAACTTATAAATATTTTCAAGTAGGAGAGCATGTCTATCTTAGAATCAAACTTAAGAAAAATTATTTTGAAGTGGGGCCATGTTTGAAGTTGGAACCACCTTATTATGGACCCTTTGAGATCTCAGAGAGAGTAGAACCAGTAGCATACATGATTTATATACCTTCTATTGTAAAAATACATGATGTATTCCATGTATATTTGCTTAAGAAATATATGCATGATGATAATTATGTTATTTATAGGGCTATGATATAAGTGGAACTCGAAAGAGAGTCTTAGCTAAATACTTAGTGCATACTCAAAAAGAGGAAGACCTTGCTCTGGAATCAAGTGATCATGCAAGTGAAGGTGTAATGGAAACACTTTGGATCAAATGAGGCAACATGGGAATTGGAAGTTGCCAATACCCAATTTTCTTTGTTGTACATATCTTCTATTATGAATAGTAGAACACCAAGGATGGTGTTCCATTTGGGGAAGAGGGGGGGTGGGGGGCGGTGGATTGTAACACCCCTTTTAAAATCCCAAGTTTTATAATTTGTATCTAAGACTAATAATGTTGGAATGACCAACATGGGTACTTTGACATACTTTATTTTATGTAAATATTAACTCTTGTTTAACATATTGCTAAAGTTGAAGAAGAGAGCAACCATCATGGATCTTGATACTTGAGAGGAAAACTATAAGGGGGATTTGGGAAATTTTCTATCTTAAATTTATTATCTATATATCTGATTTGGAAATTGAACTACCCAACTGCTAGTAGTTATGAGACAAATGGGGGAGGTTGGTACTAAACTGCTCTAGGAGTATGGGGTATTTACTCATTCTAGAGACTTTTGGTTGACCAGACAGCCTAAGGAGGGACCCCAAATTCTCATGCTGGGTAGTGCACATGTGAGAGAGAAGAGACAAAAAGGATGAGCAGAGAGAAGTGAGGAGAGAGGAGTTGAGGAATGTGAGAGTGGTGTGAGAAGGAAAAAGAATGTGGGGTAGTGAACCAGTGGAATATATGAGCAGAAACTAAACCATGACATGCGGTTGTGAGTGTGGCTCTTAAAACGGGGTGAAAAAGATCCTTCTGAGTCACAGCAATCCTATGTGGAATTTCGATTTTAATTGAATTGGATAAGGAAATCATTGTGGAAGCCTTCATCTTGAGATGTACGGCCACATACTTTTTTGAATAATTTGTCTTAAATAAGCACGTAAGGCACTGAAAACAAGGAATTACCAATGGACTATTGGATCACTAAATTACTCCATTTGTGTTGTGTATGCCAGTGGTGTCCAAACTATGATTGTTAGCATAACCTAGCTTAGTGGTTGAAAGGTAACATATTGATTCTTGCATGTGAAGGAGAGTAGCCTTCATGTCCTATACTCTGATCTGAAATATGTAGAACCTTGATAGAAGCTTCCACTTAAGGCATCGGATCTAGCTCAAGGGTGGCTAGCTACAAGAAATTTGCATTGTAGTTGTGCCTATAGTTTCCTAGAAAGTGGCTCTCATTTCTTCAGTGAATTCTAGTAATTTTAAGTGAATCAAATAAGTGTATTTATTTCTTTGTTAATGAATTGAAATTGTTGTTCAATGTTTCACTATTTGGTGGTTATTGGGTATGTTTGTAATGATCAATTGAAATTTATGGCAAATGTGTTTTTGTTAATAACTATAAATTATTTTATTACATAATCTTGTATGCAAAAGTAATGTTTAAAGCAAAGTTATCTGTTATGAATAGGTGATGTGTGGTTTGGTAAGGATAATGTATGAGTTGAATTAATCTCTAAGGCTCTTCATGTATTCTATAATGTGAATGGTTTTTACCATGCCAATTGTGAGAGGAACCAACTGTGATTGTATCCTTATTTTGAATGAAAAGACTTGATAGTTCTTCAATGATGGGAGACCTTGTTTCCCCTGGAGGTAGGCTAGAATGTTGGGCCCTCTATTTGTAAGAGTTTGGAGTTGACATTGTGATGTTGTAGTTTGCAACCAAAGGATTGAGAGTATTTCATCTTAGTTGGGTGAAATTGAGAAGATATACCCATTGGCCATTTTATGTCTTTGTTTTGTGGAGATGCTAGGTTGAAGAGAGTGTTGTAGGATGCCTTTATAGGTTGAAGAATATTTTTTAGTCTTCAGAAGTATTTGGGCAATGTTTATGCCCTATTAAAGTCAACTTTAGTCCATTGAAACCAGCTTTGGAGCTTTGCAGAATTTTAGAATTTTGAGGACAACCCTTTCAATTTTTGGGGTTGTTAGCAAAAGTTTTGGAAATTTGGGGATTGGAGGCTTTGGCCCTAGCTCCTAGTCATATGGTCCAGTGGGGGGTGCTCTAACCAAAAGCTTAGTTGAAAGCAACTTAAGTCCAAAAGTGTGGGATGTCTCAGGTTTCATGCTATTGGGTGTTGGGTAACACATCAAACAACCTCTAATGAAAACTCCTTATAATGATAGATCCTGAAAAGTTTGTTAACCAATGAAGATTATTCTTTCTATTTGGAATCCGTTATCAGATTAGGTGATTGTTGTGAGGAGTTTTTATTTTTTCCAGTGGCCTGATGAGCTGATGGATAGAAATGTTTGTAGATGGAAAGGTGTGTCTCTATCAATTGACAATGTGTTAATCAGATCTCGAGACTTCATTCTATTGAACTATAAGATTTTAGGGTATCAAGTGTTGAGACATTGGAATGTTGGACGAGTATCGACAACTAGCCTTTCCTCGATATCATGGTATTGAATATTGGATGGTCAGGTATCGTGAGGTAAATGTACCAACTATTGGGTTTTCCTCCTATACCTAATGGAACTCGATCATGTTCTAACATGGCATGTTGGCATGATAGGTCGAGGTGGCATGTTGGCATGATAAGTTAATGTCGCAATGGTGTTGTACGAGGGGGATATGAGGCAAAAGGATTTCCATGTTGAAATGGTATAGATGTTAGCAAGGCTTGGAGGACGAATTTTTAAATACGCATAACTTTCTGTCCAGAGCTCAGTTTTTGATGACATTTATAGCATTGGAAAGCTACTAACGAGCAAAAGATGATATTGGTTTCATAAAAAAGGTTTAAACTGGTTAAAGGAAGTGGGATTTTGAAAATCCCATCCTCATAAGTTAACCTTGGAGGTTAGGTTTGGATGCCCTGTATCCTTAATGGAGTATTAAGGGACTGGGTATGTGAAAAATATTTACTTAACTCTAGAGAGAATCCATAAGCAGGAGTGTCAAGTATCTTGACCAAGCCTCCCTAGTAAGAAATTTGCAATCAACATCACATGTCTAAGGAAGTGTCTTAACACATCTCTCCCATGACTCCAGGTTCCAAAGGATAAATGGTGGGAAATATCTTCACCCCTCTTAATAAAAATAGGGTCAACACCCTATATCAAGCCTTACTATGCAATTATTGTTCTTAGAGTCACGCCAATGAAGAATGAATTTGGGAAAAGTTGTATGCCTTGTCAAAACCATTCTTGCCATAGATTATAACAACATTTGAAATCATAAGTAAAAGTACATATGTTTTTTTTTTTTAAAGTTTATGACATCTAAGTTACCTTAACATCATTGTCATTTGGTTATTATATAGCTCAACATCTTGTAGGTTAGCTCACCAATACTCATATCCCTGTAGGTACATCCCAAATTTCATATGACAATCCATACTTGTATTCAGACATTTAATTTAGAAATGTATGCTTATTTAGATCATACCAACTAGTATCTATATATTGAAATTCTACATTTTAATTTGCATGATAAATAAATCGCATAACTATCATTATTATGTACTTATAATAGTGAAATATTATACAAATTTACATAAAGGTCCAGAAGCAGATATCTCAAATGTTTATATTAGCCTAACTGAGCCCAAATAGATACTAAGCAATGAATTACTAAAATGAGCAAAATTAAAGTTCTAACCTTCACCAATACATGAGAGCATTACATGCCACTATTGGATGCCCTAAGCTCCTCTATGTGAACAAATGAATATATCCTTCTAATTGCTTCAACCCTACATCCAAGCACTCTTACCTCAACCACATGCGGATAATAATTTCTCCATTCATTCAATTATGCAACATTCGACACCATGAGCAAACCCTTCTCAAATGTTAGCATTGTGTAATGGAGGCATTCCTTGAAATGTTCATTTGTTGGAACATTATCATTGATTTGGTTCATAAGATTATATGTTTGTCCAATTATGCCAATTATAGGTTTTGTGAAGGTGATGGCCTCCCCTTAATGTGTTTACATTTAACATTAACATGAAGGAGAATGAAAAAACAATACCAAAAACCTCATTAAAAATTTAGGTTACATATGCTTTATGTATGGGCCAAGCACAAAAATTTAATGTTTGTGAATTAACATTAAACCAAAGTGTAACATTAAACTACCTTAAAATTTAATGTTTGTGAATTAACATTAAACTACCTTAAGGCTTACTATATTGTGCTATAAATATATCATTCATTTAGTAAGTTTTAGTATTTCACAAAAAATGATTGCCAAATACGATATAGAACCGTGAAAAGAGGTGCTAAATTCGACTATCAATATTTGTATATTTTTGTAGTTACCACTTAATCTATAACGTTTTGAGTAGATTTATAATAAAAAAATTATTTTTTCATATAAAATTAAAAACTAATAATTGTTTTTTTAAAGTATATTATTATATTTAAATTTTTAAGAAAATATTAAAAGTTTTAATTTTTTAATTTAATACATCAAAAGAATAATTAGTCGAACATTTTTATAAATTTAATTCTTTTTTATTTTAATGTAGAATTAGTTAAGTATTTTTATTGTACCAAGAGGCGCTCTACAGCTTAGTATGGGATAGATTTCACAAAAAAACATAAACATGTAAATGAAAATGTAAACAATCCAGTATGGTAAATAATAAAATATAAAATAACTAAAGGTATAGTAAATAATAAAACTTCATTTTATATTACCATAAACTTCTTTAGATTTATAAAAAATTAAAAAATGTTTTTTTAGGTGAAGGCCTTGGGCCAAATTATTATGTATACCATGCCAAAAAAAAAACATTTTAACCTAATATTAATATTAATATTAAAATCTGATATTCATTTAATATATTATAATGTTAATATTATTAAATTTAATAACTTTGGATTCATACAATATTAAATTTGTTATATTATAATATATATTAATATATCATGATATATATTAACTCTAGATAAATATGGGAGGGAAGAACAAAGACATAGAGTGATAGAGGTGGAGAGATAGGGAGAGTGACAAGGGAGAAATGGAGATAAACTCAAGGATAGGGGAGAGGAGGAATGAAGAGAGAGTGAGAGGTAGAGAAGAGGGAGAGGGAGACACAAATATGGAGGAGGGAGAGAGAGAAGGAGAGAGGGAGGGAGACAAAGAGGATTGGAGGGTAGAGAGAGAGAGATGGGGGAAGAGAGAGAGGACTTGCAGGAGAGGAGGAGAGAGGGAAGGAAGAAGAAAGATAGAGAGTGAGAAGTGGAGAGAGAGGGAGTTGCAAGGGAGAGATGGAGAAAGAGAGTGTATGTTTAGGGGTGAGATAAAGAGACAAAGAAAGAGAGATAGAGAGAAGGAGGGGAGAGAAGGAGAGAGGAAGGGATATAGCGACATAGTTGGAGAGAGAGAGAGAGATAGGGGGAGAGAGGAAGAACAAGAGACAAGACTTGAGAGAGAGGAGGAGGGTGATGGGGGAAGAGAGAGGATTGGAGGGCAAAGAGAAAGAGAGAGAGATGGGGGAAGAGAAAGGGAGGTAGGAGAGGAAGGGGGAGAGAGGAAGTACGAGAGAGCGGACTTGAGAGAGAGAGGGAGAGAGGAGGAGAGAGGGAGGGAAGAAGAAATACATAGAGAGTGAGAAGTGGAGAGAGAGAGGGAGTGACAAGGGTGAGATGGAGAGAAAGTGTGCATGTTGGGGGTGAGATAAAGAGACAAAGAAGGAGATATGGAGAGAATGAGGGAGAGAAGGAGAGAGGAGAGAGGGAATAATATAGTAATAGAGTTGGAAAGAGAGAGAGAGAGAGAGAGCGGCGATGTGAGAGAGTGGAGAGAGGGAGGTAAAGAGAGATGGAGTTGGAGGGGGAGAGAGGGAGGTAAGATGAAATAATTAGAGAGATAAAGGTGGAGAGAGAGAGGGAGTGATAAGGAAGATGGAGAGAGAGGAAACAAGAGGGAAGAGAGATAGAAGAAGGGGACAGGGAGAGAAGGGGAAGAGAGAGAGAGCGAGAGAGTGAGAGAGAGAGAGGGAGAGAGGAGGAGGGAGGGATAGATAGATATATTGGAGAAAGAGAGTGTATGTTTTGGGGGTGATATAAAGAGAGACAAAGGGAGATAGAGATATGGATGGAAAGTGAAGAGAGGGAAGAAGAGAGAGATGGAGAGATAGAGGGAGGTACAGAGAGATTGATAGATATCGAGTGAGAGAGCGGGTATGTTTGGGGGGGTTGAGATAGAGAGACAAAGAAGGAGATATGGAGGGAGATATAGATAATATATGGAGGGGGGAGAGAGGGAAGAAGATTTATTGCACTAGACACATTGATTTCAGTTTAGATGGTGATTTATAATCCTATTTCATTGCTTGAACTAGATGCATTGATTTTAGTGTAGATGTTGATTTCTAGTGATATTTGATTGCTTGCACTAAATGCATTGATTTCAATGTAGATGATTTCTAATCCCATTTGATTGATTTCACTAAATGCATTGATTTCAGTGTAGATGGTGATTTCTAATCCTATTTGATTGCTTGCAATAGATGCACTGATTTCAATGTAGATGTTGATTTCTAATAATATTTGATTGCTTGCACTAGATGCATTGATTTCAATGTAAATGATTTCTAATCCTATTTTATTTCTTGCATTAAATGCATTGATTTCAGTATAGATGGCGATTTCTAATCCTATTTGATTGCTTGCACTAGATGCAGTAATTTCAATGTAGATGTTGGTTTATAATCATATTTTTTTACTTGTACTAGATGCATTGATTTCAATATAGATGTTGGTTTATAAACCTACTTGCTTACTTGCACTAATGCATTTATTTGAGTGTAAATGTTGATTTCTAATCATATTTAATTGTTTGCATTAGATGCATTGATTTCAGTGTAAATGTTGTTTTCTAATCTTATTTGATTTCTTGCATTATATGCATTGATTTCAGTGTAGATGTTGATTTCTATTTGATGTAATTGGATGTATGATGGTGCATTAATTTTAAAGTGATTGGATTAACATTGTGCATTGATTTTAATGTAAGCATAAAAAATTAATGACAATGTACATTGATTTTTATGTTATAGTAATTCAACCTATTAATATTGGAGAGAAAGAGAGACAAGGTATGATGTTTACTACAATATCTCAAGTTAAAAAATTTAAATGATTTACGGTTTAACTCGTCCTTTCATATGGGGCATTAATTTTAAAGTGATTGGATTAATATTGTGCATTGATTTTAGTATAAGCATAAAAAATTATTGACAATGTACATTGATTTTTGTGTTATAGTAATTTAACCTATTGATATTGGAGAGAAAGAGATACAAGCTATGGTTTATGGTTTAACTCATCCTTTCATATAATCAATATGAAAAGACGACAAAAGTAACAAGGGTGACAATAAAAGTAGTAGAAGAAAATAGTTTGAGATTAATCACAATGAAGACTATTTGTACTTTATGATATTCTTATTATTCACATTTTATATCATTCAACACTATTACATTGTCACTTTACATTCAAAATTTTTATTTTATCTTTTTCATAATTAAAGTTATTCACAATATTTATCACTCAACAAACTGAGTTAACTAAGCAAATTTAAAATTTAAATGACCTGATTAATTTGACACATATTTAGCATATTTAAAATGATTATATTAATATCAAATGATTTTACATATTTTTGATAAAATTAATCATATTTTCTTTGGCGGCAAACCAGTCTAGATCCATCTTAACTCTGGATCTATCAAGCGACGAGAGGGATCAAATCTCTAGAGATGCAAACCTTTCCTCAAGTTTTGCACTCAAAAAAGAGATTTGCACCTCGAAAGATGTGATTTCTCTCGGCGCCTAATAAATCCGAAGTTAAGATGGATCTAAGTTGGCTATAAACCAATTCTAAATATATATTTCAATTGAAGATTTTATAGGTAGTTTTAGTAATGATTCTAAAGAATATTGGCTTCTTGTAAGTATTCCCTAAGTTCAGTTAAAACAATATTTAATTTTAATAAGATAAAAAATATTATATTAATAACCACAAATTTAAAAATATTTTACAAAATAAAAATATATATCTTTGTAACCACAATTATTTAAATAATAAATATTTTATATTTAAATAATAATAAATCAACTTATATTCATTCAAAATGGATAACTAATAAATTATAATGATTGAGTAGAGAGGCTCATTTTATAGCCCAGTTTGATGTGTAAACTTGTTAGTCTATCATCGAAATTGAAATTATATTAATATCGACCAAAATAAAAAATTGTTAAACACACACATGGCAAAGACAAATAAGAAAGATAAAACATGAGAGTACAATTTTATTAACAAAACATATACATTTATAGTACATGGTTTGACCGTTGGGTTTTACATCCCAAGGTCTCTTGGACTTCCTTTTGTCTATTCGGCTTCCACACTAACCCATTGAGGATTAGGTGTCCAACATTCCCCCCCCCTTAATCTAAAGGGTTATGTAGGAATCCAAGAAGAGCGTTGTAATACAAAATGTGCAAAAATGCATGGCAACACTAGGTTGAATGTGCTCTTTGAAATGTTGGTATAAAGGGTGGTGGTTTAAGGATGACCACCAACATTGGAACGCTTAGTGAAACTTCCGAAACTCTTCCAATTTTGGCATGAAGCTCAAGTCTTCTGCTAGAGGAAGTGCTCCTAATGTTTTGAAGAGGGAAACCTTCAACCAATAAAGGGAGGTCTCACCCAGCATAAAAGGGAGAACTTCAGCCTAAAAAGGGAAGTCTCAACCTGTGATGGTCTAAGGATGACCAACAACTCTGGAATGCTTAATGCAATTCCTGGAACTCTTCTGAAACTGGCGAGAAGATGAAGTCTTCTGCTAGAGGAAGTGTTCTCAATTTTGTTCCTGGAATTCTTCCGAAACTAGCAAGAAGTTGAAGTCTTCTGCTAGAGGAAGTGTCCCAGATTACCAACTGAAGGCATGCTCAGGGGCATCTTTGTTTCTAGCTACAACTCTGAAACTGATGTGGCAGGTTGTGACTCAGGCTCGCTTGATGTGACTTTGAAGCTTGTAGATGACCATCATTTCCCACACTGTCAGATACAAGGTGAGGTGATGGAGAAAACTCAACTGCAAGACTATTCAATACTCTAGAACAAGTTCTGACATGTGACTAGAATATCTTCTTCGCTGTTGATGCCTATTGCCAAGAAGCGATCCATCCGAGATGAATCTTTGTTCTTGCAGGAGGTTTGTTTTTGAAGCAACCGTTTGAAGAATCACTGGTTTTATGACAGTGCTTACATGGATGAAGATCAAAACATTGATCTTTCAGATGGCCAACTCAGTCACAGTGTTGGCATTTCACAATCTGTTGTTGTTGTTGTGGAAGAGGAGTAGAATCTAGAACAGCTGGAGGTGAACTGTTATGAAGGAATCCAGCACTCTGAAATTGAATGGGCTTTGAGTAGTCTAGAATATGAAAAGACAAGTCCTTCTCATATCCGAGACCAGTTCTGTGTTTGTTGTCGACAAGCTCTTCCCAAGTTCTGATGATGGGCTTGGGAAGTGCAAGCTGAACTTCTGCATCTGCATGTAACCTTGCTACTTTATGGGATTTTGTTTCAATCTTCTGAATAGAAACAGATTTAGAATGACTCCTCTGTTTTAGTTCTTCTTGTTGTAGCTGAGATTCGAGCTGCAAAAAATCAACTTTCTCTTGTGCATTTTGTAGACAGACATGAATTTCTGCGAGAGAAACTTCGTTGACTTTTAATGTATCATGATTAGTAGACAATATCATAGTTTTGAGGAACTCTAATACTTCATTGATTCTGGCCATTTTTTTTTAATGTCAGAATTACACCTTAAAAAACCGATCACAACTACTACTCAATGCAGAAAAGTAATACCCACTCACAATACACAACAATATCCTTTATAAATGTGCAGCAGATGATCACTGTGCAACTAGCAAACACCAATTACAATCCATTACATAAAACTAAGAGTTTACTCATGACCAGCATTAGGTTCTGACAATACAATTGACTAAAGTTTTCTCCACAAAAGATTACTTTTAATAAACACGTCCCTTGACTCTGCTAAACTCAGCTGAGAAGGGGTAAATCAACCAGCAGGTAGTAAACTTGTTCCTTCTCTCTTCTAGAACAGCGTCCAAATTAGCACAGAAAAACTCTCCAAATGTGGTACCTTGTGGAGTGCGTTTAAACTTTAACTACCTATGAACAGAGGGAAACTTGGCCCTTATTTAACTGAATTCAGCCACAAGAATGATGCCAATTCTCAACCCACAGAGAAGCCACACTTTCAACATTTTAACTCGAGGGAAATTGTCCCTTTTCACAAGGACTTTGCACTAACTTTGTTTAACAATGGAATTCGTTCTCACAGGCCCAAATTTGGATTTATGTGCTCAAACTATCATGAGATCTTTCAACCTAGGATAATTGCATTAATATATTTGTAGTGGCGTACGTTGCTACCAAAGGTGCCACACTTCAACTAGTTCATGATTTTCTATAGGACAAGTCCACGTCCCTTTATCAATAATCCCCTTGACTGATATCACACCAGCAGTAAGTCACACTTCCACAGTCAACAAATAGACTCAGATACTCTACCTGGTGAAAATAATATACGGCCACACACAGCCTCTAAATGGCATCCAAACTGAGACAAACTCATTCTGGTATGGCAGAAATTGACCCAGAATACCAACAAACCAACCAGCAGTAATATATTAGGTAACTCGTCCCCTTTCTCTTCATAAAACTCTTGCTTGCTATGTCCGCTGCCCAATAATAAAATTGAAATAACTCAGCTCACTAAGAGGGTAAAAATCGTGCCACTGGTGTACAGAAACTCGTTCCCATAACTTCTATGAGACCGATCTTGAGTGAATCAAAACATTCGAATCTCAAATAGCTTTTTTTTTGTCTTAGCATGCACCTTTGTGATTACCTCCTAATGAACACAAAAAGGAGATAAATATTCAAACAAACATTTTACTCCACCGACATCATAATGGTTGTAAATTGCCATAACGAAACAAAGGCGTTTCACATAGATGTCCTCCTCAACTTTTCAAATGACGATATTGGAGGCCTCGGCAGATATGTTGCCTCAGGCCATGCTCATTCCCTCAATAGACAAGCTCGAGCAAAATCCCTCAAAGCGGTCATAGTAATGGAGGACTGGCTGAACTATATTAGTTGAAGTAGGCCCTCGCCTTTCATTTACTACTGCATGGTCAGCAAACGTTGTATCAATATGCAAGGCCTGTACATTGACCGAAGTCACTCGCATAGAAAGATCAAGGCAGTATTTGTTATGTCTAAAAATAAATGCCATTACACTGCAACAAAGCCAGCTAGATGACTTCATGGCAATGGTCCATGATAAAATGACAGAATGTATTTACCCCTCAAAGCTATTATATTTTAAGACAAATGTCGTGTCGAAACCTGTCGTTCAAGTGCCACTACTCGAGAAAGGAAAGGAAACTTTGGAGATTAACAAACAAATGGGACTTGTTTTTGATGATTTTGACTTGGAGTATTACATGAGGCTTTTTCGAGATGATATCAAGCGCAAACCCAATTGCTCTACCAAATGCACCCTTGAACTCAAACTTACAGTCTGCAGTAGGCAGACCAACACCGAACAAAAATTGTTGTTTGACAGATCCGATGTAGAACAGAGTTCGAGTTTTGCAGGAAATTGTTTAAGCCATGACATAGCCTTTGCTTCTTCACTTTGGAAAGCATTTGTGACTCAATTGTCGCTTGTAGATCTTCGTTGAACTTGATATGCAACCCATCAACCATCTAATATGCTCAGCTTCACACATGAAACCAAGCCATAAGTTCTCACGCGCTTCTCATGCAGTGTTTGTTTTATGTTTCAATGATACAAATATATGGTACAATTATGAAGACAGACCTGTATTTTTTTTAACTGACCACAAATGCTTATTTCATTGATCCACCTAGATGCTTGTTAAAGCAAGCATGTGTTATTATAGATCTATGCCACAACACAGTTACAACGGCTCCATGTTCACCATTGAGCGAGTGTTTTAATGGAAAATGTGACTCACGCAGGACTCATACCGATGACCATGGTTGTGCTCTTCCCATGACTAGATCGCCTCTGGTGGTACTTGGCACAGAACAACGCATACACCATGCATGTACTATTCCAACTAACTTGTGTCCAGATTCAAGACCAGCATTCATTGCAGAGAATAACAATTGTTATAAATATCAATGCTTTGCTTCACTCTACCATGTTAAACTCATAATTCAAAAAAGGAATTCCTGAAATGCAAATGGGTGCTATACTTCATCAACGCATTCAAGTAACAAGCAAGATAGGCGCACAGCTTACTGACACTCAACACATCCCTTTGTCCAGACTTTCATTATGGGTAAGTTCCACACGTTATCTACCTCTAAGACTTGCAATTCAGGCTAGAGGAGTTACACCAAATTGGTGGAGCGTCAATATCCCTATGGGCAAGCGCAAAATGAGGAATAAAACGCTCAATTCTGACAAGCAGATAGGGCATTAATTAATGTTGTCAAGAAGACTGTTGGACTGGCAAAACCTGACCAATTTAGAGGCATATTTGACAGGTGTGGAAAAGAACTCGCATTATTTATGAAGGTAACGCTCCTCCTCTGGAAATTAGTAGACTGCATTGGATGCCCAGTATTGGTCCTGCGAGAGGTTCAAGGAGGAAAACGTGCTCAGGCATCAACAGGGTCAAAGTGAGGACAGAAATTGGCTGTTGGAGAATGTATAGAGTGCAGGTCTGGCGAGGGTCAGTGTTGGTATTTCTTAAGTGCACAGAGAGTAACTGCGACGAAATTACCAACGTTACTATTGCATAAATAAAGCAGAGGCGTAGAGAGGTAGACAAAGAACTTATTTTTCTGCGCAGAAAGGCCATAAAACAAATGGCTCAAAGTAATTATGCAGGGCAAGAATACGCTTGCTCTGATACCATGTTAAACACACACATGACAAAGACAAATAGGAAAGATATAACATGAATACAATTTTATTAACAAAACATATACATTTATAGTACATGGTTTGATCGTTGAGCTTCACATCCCAAGGTCTCTTGGACTTCCTTTTGTCTATTCAGCATCCACAATAACTCATTGAAAATTAGATGTCCAACAAAAAATTAAAAATTAAAAATTAAAAAACAAAAAGAAAAAATTTTAAAAATTAAATAAGTATACAAAACATTTAGATAATCTCCACTCGGAAAAAAATTACACTAAAAAAATTAAATTCTTCTGCACTCATATTGTATCCATAATTAAAATAAATCTATTCTAATCGATAAATATTCACACAAAAATAAATTATAATAAATTTTACAACTTTAATTAAAAACCACACTTGCCAACACTCCCAATCTACGGAAATGGGGAAAAAGAAGACAACCACGACAACCGACCCCATCTACAGGAAATTTAAAAAAAAAATATGCTCTGCCAGGCTGCCACCTATCCTCTAACCTAAAAAGGTTAGCGTCCTTCGGAAGTAACCATATCCCGAGCTTCGTGCACCTATGTTACATATAGATTCGCCTGTTACTGCTTGCAATGCATGAACATAAAATAAAGCAAACATCACATAAACATGTCAGCTATTATCAGAAATGCTTATTTCGATAATTCGATGCATTAAATCTGATCTATGCTGAATCAGAAATAAATCAGAATTTTACGGCAGTGGTTAGATCCATGGTTGATTCGAAGGAATAGATTTCCATTATCCAAAGGTTCTCGGCTGAGCTATATTATTAAGGATTAAAGATGAGCACAGTATTAGCCACTGACCCTTTCTTGTTGATGCAGAGAACTAAAAGTTGTTTGGCTTGTCTTGCTGTCATGCATGGATATTCTAATTAGCGCCTTGCCGTGCTTCTATCCATCTTGTAATCAAATCTATAATACATTTCACATCCCTGGTCCTGTGATCATTTTTGAATAATTCACTGCAAAACATGACTATTTTGCAAAATCTGATTGATATAAACTATAAGAGCGAAACGGTCTTTCTTCATGCATAATAGGTGTTGTCTTATACGATATAATACAATAAACTGTTGCAGCATGAGCTTATTTAATTGAACAATAAAGACCAAACAGATATTCATGACTGAGACAAATGACTCCTGTGCATGGCATCAAAACACTTAAAATTGCCACTACATTCAATTAATAAGAAGGAAATGTATTTTTTACAGAGTATATTTTGGAAACTTTGGATTTTAAGCTTTTGATTGCTTGTCAAGTGAGAATGCCTGCAAGACCAGTGGTTGCTTTCATAATGCACAAGGACAATGCCCCAAGGATAAATGATCTCCTCCACTATTATCCATCATTTTCCCTTTACACAAAAGGCAGGAAGTTTTCCAAGGCCTCACACATTCACCTTCCAGAGTGTTTCCCAATGGTCTGTCCAGAAGTCTTGGGTGTCTACCATGGCAGTTGAAGATGTCCCAAACATAGCTAAGAAAGCAAAATTATAAGTATAATATTGAAGATGCAATTTTCAACTACACCATATTTTGCAAAATATAAACCATATATATATATATATATAAGACGCTATTCCAATCTGCAACATCATGGAGCCACATGGCATTGATTTTAATCTACTTATATGCTTCCATATAGGACAGGTACAACATTACAGGCCCCTCTCTTCATGTGCTCCTGAAGAGCAGCAGTTGATCACCAAGAAAGGAAAGGGAAAAGTGACCAGAATGTCAAGAAAAGACAGGGATATTGGATAGGGGCAAAATTGCAGCTAATTAATTCATCATGCACCTTGATTTACTTCTTGAAGCATCTCAACCACCTTTTTCATTTTGGGTCTTTTGGCTGGTGTGTTGTCGGTGCAAAGCAAGGCCACTTTGAGTGCTGCAAGCATTTGCTGTCTCCAAGCAAAGGACACTGTGCTCAACTTAGCATCAAGAATCTGTTCAGGAGTCTCTTTTCTGGAAGATGCATTCTGAACCCATTTCACCAAATCCATTCCCTCACCGAAGGCTTCCTCTACTGGGAACCGGCTAGTGAGGGTTTCAAGCAAGATCACTCCAAAGCTATAGACATTGCCAGCTGCTGTCACTTGCATGGTATATGCATACTCTGAAAATGTAGGAAACAGTAAATTCAGAAGAAATTTGTAGCCAAAACTAATCTTTCCAGAAGAATAAAAAGCCTGCAGTTGTCAAGACTGAAAATGTAGGAAACAGTAAATTCAGAAGAAATTTGTGGCCAAAATTAATCTTTCCAGAAGAATAAAAGCCTGCAGTTGTCAAGATTCTTTACTCCAGTATCTAGGCTCAAGGAAAATAGTGACCAATATCAGACTTCATTTTGAGTCATTCTAAAGATCAGGTAGTGGCGAGAGTGACCAAATATCAGACTTCATTTTGAGTCATTCTAAATATCAGACATTGGCCAGAGATAAAGCATGTACTATGATAATTACCTGCATCAACTTAAAAAAAACATGATCCTCTTCACTAACAGGGAACAGCCTCTATATATAGACAATGTTTTCAGATGAACAAGAACTATGGGGTGGGAAGGATTATGACTACTATTAACTCGAGAATATTCTGGGTCATTGTAGATCTCAGAGATAACTTCTGTATTATTGTAAACCAGGAGCCTTATCAACTTTAGTTTCTACAACTAGAAATGAAAAAAGAATCAACCAACGAAAGAAACTGAAATTCAAGAGAGAATAAATAAAACAGCAAAGGCTATATAAAAGATTTCCATGTAATGATTCAGCCAACTCACCGGGGGGTATGTATCCAAAGGAACCTGCAACGGCAGTGATGCTTGTAGTGCCTTTAGATGGATCCAACAGCTTTGAAATCTCTACCTCACCTATCAGTGGATTAAAGTTGGCATCCAGAAATACGTTGGCAGAAGCAATATCCAGATGGATGATTGGTGTGTGGCAGTGATGAAGAAAAGCCAATCCTTCAGCCACTCCCAATGCTATTGACAAACGCCTAGGCCAGTCTGGCTCAAACTCAGAAGTACCATCTTCTCTGTGCAATAGCTGGGCAAGGGTTCCATTCGGCAGGTGGTAATGTAATAACAAAGCCACATCATCGTAAATGACAAAGCCAACTGGCCTCATCACATTGTCATGACAAAGCTTGGCCAGCTTCTCCAGCTCCCTAATCATCTTATTCTGGTGAAGAGTGACAGTTCTGTCAATGGATTTAAGCTTCCTTACGGCAAACACCAGCCCAGAAGGCATAATGACCTTATAGATACTGCTGAAAGTGCCACTGCTCAGCTTGTTTGATTCCTTCAATGTTGCCTCAACTGCACTTTCAAAGTTAATGGCTTGTTTCAGGCTCTCTACAAAGACATTTCCAGTGACAATAGTCGGAGGAGGATCCAGTGCAGTAGAAGCCAACTGTTGCCTCTCCTTGATCACATACAAAACCACGACAACTGTAACCATCAGAAAAACCAGAATGCCGGATCCCAGAACCACCCCTAATACCTTTCCAAAAGAAGATTTATGTCTTGTCTGGTGTCCTGCCAGGGAGATGTTCCCACATGTGTTTAAAGGCTCCCCACAAAGATCTCTATTACCTTTGAAGCTTGAGCTAGGACTGTTTTGAAACGGCCTAAAGGTAGGCACTATCCCTGAAAACAAATTGTTGGAGAAATTAACGTCTATTAAGCTCTCCATGCCTTTAAGATTAACAGGAATGGCTCCAGATAACTTATTGTCTGATAAATCCAAAGAAACCAGCTTGTCAAGCCTTCCCAGAGCCCCGGGTATCGGACCCTCAAGGTGATTGAAGCTTAAATTCAATGCTATTTGCAGATTACTCATCCCACCAATCTCACCAGGAATACTCCCACTCAAATAATTACTCCCCAGTTGCAGCTCGAGCAATCTCTTGCAGTTTCCAATGTCTGACGGAATTGCTCCTCTAAGAGAATTTTCGTTAAGAAGCAAATACTGTAAATGTGGAACATGGCAAAGGCCCTCGGGTATGGTTCCATTGAATCTGTTACAGCTGAGGTCAAGCTTACTGAGATTTTTGCACTTAGAGAGCGCCTTTGGAATGTCTCCACTCAGACTATTATCAGATAAAATCAATTCTTGCAGATTCGAGAGTGAACCAAGCGCAGAAGGTATGCTTCCAGTAAGCCCATTCGAGGCCAAATTAAGGAGAGTGAGATTACTGCAATGGGCAAACTCTGGAACAAGATTTCCAGAGATAGAATTCTCATTGGCTTCAAAATATGTGAGACTACTAACATTGCCAATCTCTGGAGGTATGCTTCCTGTAAGCTTATTGCTTCCTATACGAAGATTGGACAAGCCTTTGCATTTGCCTACAGACCGAGGAAGGCTACCATCTAAACTATTCATAGTTAAAATAAGAACTTGAAGCTGCCCAGATGCAAAAATGCTCTCGGGAATGCTTCCGACAAGCTTATTTGAATGGAGATTCAGCACTTCCAGGTTGGAATTCAAACCAAGATTTTGTGGTATCGAGCCATTGAACGAATTCTCGTACGCTGTGAAGATCTCAAGACTGGTCAAATTGCTGATCCACGGTGGAATAGGACCGGTCAGACGGTTTACAGAGAGCTGAAGCTCCTGTAGAGACTCGAGACTATGAAACTCCTCTGGAATCCTACCAGTTAGGCTATTCGTATTCAGATTCAATATCTTAAGTCCTTTAATAAATGAAAGCTCAGGAGGAATCCTCCCAGTTAGGACATTGTTTGACAAGTTCAAATAGAAAAGGTTTCTCATATTACCAATTTCAGAAGGTATTGTGCCACTGAAATGGTTTGCACTCAAATCCAGATACTGCAAAACCTGCATTTGGCCTAAAAACAAAGGGATTCTGCCAGAAAAACCATTCAAGGAGAGGTCCAGCCGTGTAAGAGCCTTCAAAGCAATCAGAACAGAAAAGTTGCCAGACAAGCTCAAATGAGAAAGCTCGAGCTTTTCTACCGTTCTGTTAGAGTTACAGTAGACTCCATACCATTTACAGAAATCTTGATCGGTCGTGTTCCACTTGGAGCCTTGAAGCTGATCCTTCAGTATCTCCATTGTCCTCTGATCGCTCTGAGAAACCACATTGTCCACTGCTGCAAACACAAGAGAAAGCACCATACACCAGCATATCGAGCTTCGGTGATCCATAACAATGCGCCCTTTGAAGGCCCGAAAGGTTTCTGGATTGAAGATGAGATTTTGAGGATTGCAAGCTTGAAAGGTTTTGTTTTTGGATTCAAGATGAGATTTTGACAATATGGCTTTATATTTATCACGCTGAAGTGGAAACCCGAATGGGTTTTAGGATTCAAAACGAGATTTTGAACAAATGGATTCGTGTCTTTCACCGGGGATTTCTAAGCTCCGAGGAATCCCATGTTTATCGTGGGTCATTCTGAAAGACGCAGCAGTCAAGGTAACCGTAAAGTTGAAGGGCTTGTCAATGATAATGATGGTGAGACGGTCAGCCAAGATGGTCATGATGGGAGAGCTCGGTGAGACGGACTGACTCCTCTGACCGCTTTGAAGTATTGTATGCACGCTCTCAGACTAATTTCTCGGCCTCGCTCAAACGGCGACTGCCATGTGTTCGACCCAGTTCCTCTGATTTGACCGCGTCTCGTTCTTCGTCGTCGCTTCAACATACGGAGTAAGGTGTTCTACCCATTACACAACTTCCAATTGGGCGGCCAAATCCTGTGTTTTTCGGTATTTCAAGGCTAGTTTGTTTTGAAAATTTAAATTCTAGGAAACCTAAACCCTAAACATATTTTCAAGTCTTTCGCTTTCCAAGATTGCTGATAAAAGAAATATGTTTCCATTAGTTAGGTTGATGTGTGGAAAGTACAGGACGAGTTGGATTTTCACTTTGTTGTTGGGTTTAAGGGATTTCCACTACAGGAAGGGTTTCAAACCCCCACTTTGTTGTTTGGGATTTCTACTTGGGGTGGGGTTTGAATTTTTGGTTAAAGGGATTTTCAATTAGAAGAGGGTTTGAATCCTCAAAGTGATCTTAGGTTTAAGAGATTTCCACTTGGAGTAGGGTTCGAATCTCATTGTGTACTTGGGTTTAAGGGATTTCCACTCCTTATAGGGTCGAATCTTCTCTCTCCATGCCATTGGGTTCAAAGGGATTGTCACTTGGGGAAGGAGTTAAATTTTCACTTTAATGTTGGTTTAAGGGATTTCCACTTAGTGTAAGGTTTGAATGTCGGGTTTAGGGGATTTCCATTTGGAGAGGGTTTAGGGTTTTCATATATTATATTATCTTCACTTCAGGCTGTGGATTAGAGATGGAAAAGTTGTTGTTAACATAAATTGAATATTTTATTTTAATACCAAATTTTGTTCATAACTTTTCATCAAAAATATTCCCATGTCAAAGGGGAGGAAAGGGTAGGTGTGTACCACAATTAGTTGATGAGCTCTGAAATGACAGGCTTCAAGCAGATCATGTGAAGACAATAATTGAACCAGGCCCACCATGTTCCATTTTCTTAGTAACTTGGTCGTTGAGGTGGGCATATTTGCCTCTCCTACTTTCTCATTTATTCTGTTGGCTATGCATGTGTGCAACAGAGGTAACTCTCAAGCAAACTTGGTCGTACCATATGGGCTGAATCATGACATGATATCTAATGCAAGGGTTTGCTTGGATGACCAGTAATGCCATCACATGAAATCATAGGGAGCAAACATGCAAGACAAGACAAGAACAATTTTTTTTGGTTTGTTTAATCTTTGTTGGATGTTTCTTTGCCATATGCCTGTGAATTGAAAGTTTATTTTGTTTGGCAGCCATGCAACTTCAAGGGGAGTTTGGAGTTTGTGATCTCAACCATAGCATTCTAATAAAATTAGATGGCCCCATTCATTCACAAACTTAGAGCATTTTTGTGAGAAATCCACACTTTAGTCAAGGTAATAGCACATTTACTGGCACTTAGCGCTTTTTTTTGGGTGTGAGTGTGCCTTGTCCTTGTCATGGACCGATTGATAAAATTTGTTCCCTTAGTGGGGATAAAGTTTGATTTACTCTTTGAAAATTTTATATAGAGAAGGGCCCACATTGAAAATTGGTCTGCTTTTAGCATTGGTATGTGACTTTAATTTAAAAACAGTGTTGGTATCCTTATAAAATAATTTACATGTTATATATATAGTACTTTATTTTGAAGGAGTTTAATTCTCAGTTTTATTGGTTTACTGTAATTTAAATGGATCTAAATGATGTTAACACGCATCATTATGAAAATATATTTTCTTATTGATTATTATAAATCAAATGAGTTTAGTTTTCTTTTATTTAAATAAATTAGTAATATTATGATTTAAATTTATTATTATAAATTAAATGAGTTTAAATTGAATTTGTGGAAGAGAAAATACTATCCCCTTCACTTAAATTTAATTTTCTCACATGATATGATAAGCTTAAAATGAGTGTTTTTTGTAATGGCTTCAAGTCTACTTAAATTTAATTTTCTCATATGATATGTTAAGTTTATAATGAGTATTTTTTGTAATGGTTTTAAGTCTACTTAAATTTAATTTTCTCATATGATATGTTAAGCTTATAATCATTATTTCTTGTAATGGCTTCAAGCCCTATTTGTGAAGTGAAAGATGTATATTCCTCATTTAGAGAAAATGGTTTTGATCTTCAACCTTCTTATTGTCACAAAGATGACAAATTCTTTTGACCCATAATGTTTTATCCAACACTCATTTTCACTATGAAGCTCATGATAGTTTGATCTTATTTTAGCAGCTTTGATTTTCTTCTTTACACTAGTTAAAATACATATGCAATTTTGATTATTTCCTTATAGTATCTCGATGTTTTCATGTTCTTTAATTGTTTATCACACGACAATTTCTCACTAAATTTAGATGTAATAATATTTTTAATATTATCATTATTCTCTAGAGCAGTATCTTCTTTTATACCCCAATAGTTTAGCAAAGACTTTGACATCTTTATGCCAACCCCATTTAGCTACAAGAGGTTTTGATTTGAATTTGGAGCAATCTTCGCAAGCATTTGTCTTCCATGTTGTTCATGTTGTTTTTGTGCATTAGTTACCAAGTCATAGTGACATTCTCAATGGAGAAAGATTGGCTTTTATGGTGATGATAGGATAGAATTTATTGCCTTCAATTTTTGGATTATAAGTTATGAAACCCCTTTAGATTTGCTATGTCCTTCTCCATAATTCTCTGCAGCCATATAAAATAACAAAAATTTCAAAAAAGTGTTTGTTTTTTCTTAATCCCATAGGAGAAAATGTTCATTGATTTACAATTGTTTCCAAGCCCAGAATTAGTTTTCCATCCTCTCATTATCTTTTTCTTGATGCTATAGTTCTAATTTACTTTTTGATGAAAACTTATTCCTATATATTTATATAAAATTACTTCCTCCAGATTCTTATTATCATACACAAAATTAATTTAATTGATATATAACTTATTTAAATTAATTATCATAATCTTTATTTTGTTAATGTTAATGATCATACATGTACTACAATAAAAGTCCTTAATATAAAAATTAAAAAATGGACTAGTCTTTAAGTGCAATTTGGAGTAGTCTTTAAGTGCAACTTTTTGGAGTTTTCAATGGATTTCTGGTCAAATGTGGCCAAATCTTGATTTGTATTGTTTACACTGATTTTTTTATTGCATATATGGGTTCAACAGCCTCAAAAACATTTGGAGCACTTTGACTATGAAGAGTTCACCTATCAAACATGTGATTTCATTGAATGCCTACCAAATTCTAGACAAATTATATCAGAAAATAAACTAAAAAACTTTCCAAAAAATCACATTTAAAAAATTACTAATAAAAAATAATAAATTACTAATCAATATTTTGAAAACTCTTTACTTATAAATAAATAAAAATCAATAACATCCTTACAAACTAAAAAAAATTAACGGTAATAACTAAAAAAATTGTACCCACTACAATTAAACCTACCAACTTAATTTTTCAAATCGCTTTCTAACTTGGCAAAAATAAAAATAAAACACATTATTTAATAATATTTTTAAAAATTATATATTAATTATTTATTAATATATTGTTTATTTTTTTTCTCTATGTTAAGACTAACCTAAGTGCCCACAAGGGATTTGAACCAGTGACCTATCGCAAGGAGTGCCTTAACAGCGCACCCAATCACCATCAATCCAAAGCCCTATAAACATAATATATTGTTTATTACGGAATTTAGCGTTTTTGTTTATTAACTCACAATACATCTCCATACAAAGTAGAAACGCTTCACTCATCTCACGTTAAAAATGTAAAACAGTACACTTCACTGTTCTCAATTTTAAAAATATCGATATCATAATATAATAATTTATGAATTAAACTTTTTAGTACAGTGATATGTGTAGTTAATGTCAGAAAGCATTTCCCTCTAAGTGAATAGAATTAATTAATTAAAACATTGGAGAAAGCTACCCAAATACCAAGTCTTGTGCTTTGGGTCCCTTGGTTTTCCCAAATATAAAATTTGTGGGTGATTTCGAAAAACATAAATTTGTAAGTGACAAGAACCTTGAGACAATTTCAATGCGTGGGTAATCAATAAATTTGTGAATATTTTACATGTAAATTCTATTCATGTTTATCCCTTCAAATTGCTATGTTATAGAAAGTACTCAATAAAGGTGCAAGCTTCCCACCATGTGTCATGTCATGCCTAAAGGGTAGAGAAAAAGGCTGGTGGAGAGGAATCTATTATTATAATTATTAGAAGTGAATAGATCATGATTTGTCACATATGCTTTATGGCATGTAATTGGGGTAAGTACCATCTTTTAATAATATGGTTTTATATGGCATTAATAGGTTGAAAAGATGGCAAGAAAGATATATCGATAAGGGTCATCTCCATCTTATTAGAGGATGGGAATCTCGAAATAATATATTAGATCACTTTACATCACTTTATGATGTCTCTTCTTCGGTTATGTTTACACTACCATTAAACTATGTCTCTAAACTTTTCTTTTATTTATCAAGAGGGATTTTAGTCTTAATTTAGGGAATTTAAGTAAATGTTGGATTAAGGAGTTGTTTATAATGCGACTTTTTGGAGATTCCGGTGACGGAATCCGGCGGAAGAAATTGAGGTTAAATCTTGATTTGTTGCAGTTAAAATGGTTTTTTAACTGCATATTTGGATTCAGCGCCCTGAAAAACCCTTGGGACGCTTTGATTGTGCAGAAACTAGCTATCAAACTTGCGATTCCAATAAATTGTTGCCGGATTTTGACCGGAAAAACCCAGCGGAAAAGCTTTCAAAAAGTCTCATTATAGACAACTGCTTGGTTTAATAATGGGTGGATTTGTAAAATTCTAAACCTTTCTTTTATTTATCAAGAGGGATTTTAGTCTTAATTTAGGGAATTTAAGTAAATGTTGGTTTAATAATGGGTGGATTTGTATTAAAAAAGGGTTATAGTGTGATTTTGTAATTTAAAAAAATGGTATAGTTTTATAATAATAAAATAAGGTGAAAGTTTTTCACTTATTATTGATATTCAAGTTTGAAATCAAAATTATTTTCATAGATATTGAGTCTGTACCCATTTTTATTATGGTAAGTTTATTGTTTGGTATATTGTTTTAAAATTAGTTAAATTTTGACTAATATGTAATGATCTTATCAATAAATGTTAGTTTATAAAGGGTTTTTTAAGAACTCAAGACTCTTCAACTGAGGCTAGTTGATTTTTTTATAGATTTAAGTGTATTTCTTGGTGATGTTATAGTTTTGTTGCTTCTAGGTTGCTTTCTTGTTTAACTTCATAGAACGCGGTGTTTCACTCAACTAGAGCCTAAGCCTAAGATTGATTACTATGTAAAACAAAGCACAATGTCTATGTAAAGTCCTCAACCCCAATTGTTACCCCCCTTAGTTATTTTTCCATTACCAAATATTTTTCTTCCTACGCTCGCATTTGATTCTTCAAGCCTTTCTCCATTTCTCTTGTATCAAAAATTTGAACCCCTATCTCAATTATGTGCCTTGCTCACCATTGGGTGTCAATTTGCATTGCATTCTCCCACACTAAATGCTAGTCACTCCAATGCAAGGTGTCTCTAGTCACATCCTTCCCTTCTCAAAGATCTTGATATGGCTTTGAACCTAGACCAATGCACACTTTGCGTGTCTCATGTTTCTACATTCCCCATAATTATAAGAAAACCGATCAAGGCTCATTTTGCCTCTTTGCGAGTGAGAACATACTCCACCACAAACCCACATTGGAACAATAATAACCAAAATGTGATCATTCAAATTATACCATATCTAGACCCTACCACACTAGTCATTAAAATATAAAACAAGGAAGAAGATATGGAGGGGAGCGTTGTAAATTAAAGTATAATGGATTGAAACACTATTTCTGAACTATGGTAATTACTTGTGAATATATGTTATAGTTCTTTTATCTTCATCAAGCAATCACACTACAAAAAATCATCGAATAACCATGAAAGGAAAGTAGAGATCACAATGTTGAAAAACTTAGGATATGTGAGATCTTGTGTATAAGAGAGAGAGATGTGTGAGTGATAAGTGAATCTATAAAATAAAAAATTTCAAATGTATTTTATACCCAAGATACCCAAGAGACATGTCCCTTTGTAAATTAGATCACATCCCTTTGTAAATTAAATTCTAGTAAGTCTTCACATTTACATTTTTACTCATATTTGTTTAAGTGTTGAAGAACACATAAATAATTGTGGGTAGTAACTCTTGGTAAGCATATTTATTTACATCTTGTTCATATCGTGTCTTTTATACAAATACTTGCATAAATTATGGTTGGTGGTAAATATGATATTTACATGAGTATGAGCTATTTATATGAGTATTTAAATGAATGTGGTAAATAGGTGGATTTGTTGATTTCCTTTCTTGTTTTTACACAGTATTATAAATATATCAAGGACTATGAAGATCGACCATAGCTACATTCTTCAACGCTCCCTCTTAGCTAGGGAGGTATTCATAATTTCTAACAAGATGTCAACAAATTGAAAAGTTTGACAAGGAAAGACTAAAGTAGTTGAAGTATTTTTTAAGGATTCAAATATTATGGCTATTTATAGTATTATAGGGAACTATTCTGGTTTGAAAAGTTATAGATATAGAATTCAACACTCCCTCTTAGCTAGGGAGGTATTCATAATTTCTAACAAGATGTCAACAACTTGAAATTTTTTTATAAGGAAAGACTAAATTAGTCAAAGAATTTTTTAAGGATTCAAATATTATGTCTATTTATAGTATTATAGGTGACTATTCTAGTTTGAAAAATCATACATATAGAATATAGGTGAATATTTAATACGAAATGTGTAATTTAATATTAAAATTTGTAATTATTTGGCAAATATTACCCATTTAATCATATATATGTAAAAAATGGGTGAATTTTTAACCAAAAAGGTGATTTATTTTTTATTTTTTATTTTTCTAAATTTCTAAGAAATAGCCAATTAGCAAAATTTCACCCCTTAAATTGGCATCATTACACAATCATCTAGGCCAACCCTCTTGACCTATAATAATCATGGCATCCATCTAGTATCTATGGTACAACATTAATATCAACTAGCTACCATGATTCGGTCAGTGACTCAACCTCATGGTATCCAAACTAGTTCTTGCTCACCATCCAATGACTAGTGCACATAGTCTAGGTGAAACTCCAAACGACCTCAACCGAGGCCTTGATTTCAAAACATGCTTTGTCTAGACAAAGATCCGAGCAAGATGCTAGGAGGCTCCAATTGAATAACCTCTTCTGGACCATTCTCTCTAATCTGATCAAATTATTTAACATGGTGATAAATCCCTTATTCTTGTTACAGTGCTGAGACTGATCCTAATTTAAATAGGAACGCAAAAAATTACAGATATACCCATAAACACAGAGATGCAGCGGAAATTATACTTCATTTCATTAATGTAAAATATTGAAATATGCTTACAACCATAAATGGAAATAAACTAGCTAAGGCGATGGTAGCTTATCTCTCAGAAGAGATGTGGCGGCTACATGCCTCTGAACTGTCTTACAATGAGGCTTGAAGGCCTATTTATTGTTGAGAAACAATGGAAAACCTTAAACATCCAAAAACCTAACCCTAGGAGATGAAGCGCCAAACTATGGGCCCCGTTTTGGGTAAGTTGGTACATCAACTTCTCGGGGTTGTAACTTTGGCATACGATCTTCGTTTGACGCGCACAATACCTCGTTAGAAATATCTATCCGAGGACTACAACTTTGGGAAGAGAAACATTTGTCCATGGACCAATTTTGCTCCCATTTTTCCCAAAAAAAATGTCGTTTAGGGCCTCAAAACGGCTCCAAAAGTTCAGGGCCCGAAAAACTGCTAAAAATAGTAAATTGTGCTACAATTAAGGAAACTAAAAAACTGTAAGAGACAGTTGTGGGGGTCCAAGTGGGATAGGTGTGTGGCCACCAACACCCACCTAGATCAGAGACATATAATGTTAGTTCACTGACCATTCTTCCTAATTTTGGTCAATGTACTTAACACAAGGAAAAATTCCCTAATTCTAGTTACAGTACATGAAACAGGAAAATGTATATCTAGATGTTTTCTGAATACATGATCTCTTTAAGAAAAAGGTAAAACTCATTAATAACATCTTTATCTAGATCAATACCCTTGACCTACATCAACATCATCATCAATATGTGCCACAACCCTAGTTAGCTCTCCTAATCGATGGTGCTTACTTAAACTAGTCACCTTGATTCTGTGGGTGCCTCACCTCATGGTACTCTAACTAGTTCAGGGTTGTCATCCTCCATGGTTAACCCTAGGGAAACTCATGTCCCAAATCCAAAGGCCTTTCTCTAGGCCATGATGTCGAAGAGGCACTCACTTTGCAAGTGCCTGGGCCTCAAAGACCATTCCTTTCAAGAATTTTCATCCCTCATGCTAGCTCACCAAAAGTCTAGGTCATGCTCCTATTGTCACCAACAATCCAAGCCATACCTCTATTGTCCACCCATTAATAATCCAGGCTAAGTACATGTTTTTACCAACATTCCAAGCCAGGCCCCTATTTTCCATCCACTAATAGTCTGGGCCAAGCTCCTATTGTCACCAACATTCTGAGCCATAACCCTATTCTCCATCCATAAATAGTTTGGGCAAAGCTCTTGTTGTCACCAATAGTATGAGCCATACCCCTGTTGTCGATCCATCAACAGTTCAGGCCAAGCTCCTTTTGTCACCAACAATCTAAGCCATACCCTTGTTGTCCATCCATCAATAGTTCAGGCTAAGCTCTTGTTGTCACCAACAATCTTAGCCATACCCCTATTTTTCATCCATCAAAAATCTAGGCCAAGCTCCTATTATCACCAACAACTCGACCCATACCCTTGTTGTCCATCCATCAATATTTTGGGCCAAGTTCTTGTTGTCACAAACATTTTGAGCCATACCCCTATTGTCCATCTATCAATAGTCTGTACCAAGCTTGTGTTGGCACCAATAGTATGAGCCATGCCCTCATTGATGTCACATAAATGCGCCCTCTCATTGATGGAGGAGTTCTCCACTAATCCAAGCTTGTCTTTGAAGTATGAATTCGCTTGAGATAGAGGTTTTGTGAGAAATGTCAGTCATCTACACATTAGTGGAGATATGTTGGAGCCTCACCGCTTCCTTCTATACTATATTACCAATGTAGTCATACTTGATCTCAATATTCTTCGACCTTCCTATAGGTTTTAAGCTCGTACATAAATTATCTGCATGCAAATTCTAACAACAGAAAATAAACAATGCGAGAGCATAACACATAAAACACATATACACAGAGATTTTCCCCTAGATCCCAAAATCGAGACCACTAGCTTGATTTTTTCATTATGTTCCTTTCAATGTTATAATACATATTTATACATGCCAAAGCATCTAATACCATGGACCGAAAATCATCGCATCCAAAACCTTGGACCGAAAACCATCGCGTCCAAAACCATGTGCGAAAACCATGCACAAAACCATAGGTAGGTCCGCTCAACCTAATATAGGGTCCCAAAAAAAAAATTCTTGGGGCGCTCCCCCGGACCTCGTAGAGGGAGGCTACCCGCCCCCCTCAAACCCCCTGTGACCCCCCCTCTAACCCCTAGTTAACTACGTGGGCTAGTCGTGGAAAGAATATAACACACCCCAACATTCTCCCACTTGTTGTTTTATTTCCACAAGAGAGCTTAATCATTTATCCAACCCTAAAACAACCATTGTTTCTCTACACCAAGAGAACTTCTCAAAGCTCACAAATTTTTCAATGCATCTATAGTATTCTTCAAAGTGTCCACCTTTACCAGCAACACCTTTTTGTCTTCTATCATATCCCTCACAAAGTGATACTAGACATCAATGTGCTTTGTCTTTGAATGATAAGTAGGGTTCTTTGCCAAGAAAATTGCACTTTGGTTGTCACAATCTGTCCTTATAGCTCCCTATACTAATGCCATACTTGAACACAATATCTGCAACCAAACTGCTTCCTTGCTTGCATGAGTGGCTGCCATGTATTCTGCCTTTGCAGTTGATAATGCCACTACAAATTGTTTCTTACTCATCCAGCTGACTGCACCTCCAAATAGGTTAAACACATACCCACTTGTAGATCTTCTCTGATCCAGATCTCTAGCCCACTCTGCATCAACAAAGCCACGGATATCAAACACTCTGTCCAATCCTGGTCTTCCTTGGTAGCACAAACCATAATCACTAGTGCCACGCAAATACCTGAAAACCCGCTTCACTGCTGTCCAGTGCTCCTTCCCTGGTTTTGACATAAACCTGCTCAATACTCCCACTACATGTGCAATGTCTGGTCTAGTATAGACGATTGCATACATCAGGCTACTGACTACACTTGCATATGGAACACGGGACATGTCCTCTTCCTCTTCTTGTGTCTTGGGACATTGTTTAGCAGATAACTTCACACCTACAGGAATAGGAACCTTCACGGGTTCACTATCCTGCATATTAAACCTTTGTAGTATTGTATCGACATACTTCCTCTAGTTTAACCAGAGCTTCCTTTTTGCCTGATCTCTTTTAATTTCCATGCCCAAAATATAGTTTGCAGCACCAAGATCTTTCATGTCGAATTTGGAGGACAATTGGGTCTTCAAATCTTGGATAATTTCTTTGTCAATTCCAACCAGCAACATATCATCCACATACAAGACTAGATAAATAACACGGTCACCAATTAATTCAAAATACACACACTGATCTGCTTTGCTTCTGGTGAAGCCAAATCCCCATATAAATGTATCAAATTTCTGATACCACATTCTTGGTGATTGTTTTAACCCATACAAAGACTTCTTTAACTTGCATACCAGTTCTTTCTTACCCCTCATTGCAAAACCTTCAGGTTGCTTCATGTAGATCTCCTCTTCCAGATCCCCGTGAAGAAATGTTGTCTTCACATCCATCTGTTCTACCTCAAAATCAAAATCAGCAGCAACAGATATAAGTAATCTAATAGAAGCTACCTTGGCAACAAGAGAAAAAATATCACCAAAATCAATTCCCATTACTTGGGAATAGCCTTTTTCTACCAAACGAGCTTTGTATTTCTCCACCTTTCCTTCTGCATTTGTCTTCTTCTTGAACACCCGTTTGTTGCTAATGGGTTTCCTTCCAGCCGGAAACTCCACCAGATCCCAAGCCTCATTTTTGTGCAAAGATGCCATTCCATCAACCATGGCCTCTTTCCATAGTTTTTCGTCCTCTGAATCTACTGCTTCCTTCATAGTTATGGGATCATCATCAGTAATAGATAAAACAAAATTTGAACAGAAAGCAGATGGACTATACCTTTCTGGTTGCCTTCTTTCTCGAACTGATCTTCTCACACCCGCAGTTTGTGGCTCTTCATCTTCTGATTCCTCTTCTACTGTACATTCTGATTCTCCCTCCTTAAGCTCAAACTCTATCTTCTCAGGTTCCTTTGGTTGGACTTCATGTTTAATAGCATCTTTCACTTCTCTGAACACCACATCTCGGCTAAACACAACCTTCCTTGTTACTGGGTTCCAAAGCTTATAACCCTTTAAACCATCCTTATACCCAATAAAAATGCACTTTTCATATTTACTATCCAACTTGGTTCTTTTCTCCTTTGGAACATGTACATATGCATCACATCTAAATACCCTTAGATATGAAAGAGAGGATTTCTTACCAGTCCATACCTCTTATGGTGTCTTATCCTCCAATGTTGATGAAGGTGATTTGTTGACCAAGTAATATGTTGTCTCCACCGCCTCTGCCCAGAATTCTTGTCCTAACCCGACACCACTAAGCATGCTTCTTACCCTTTCCATCAACATCTTGTTCATTCTTTCTGCAACTCCATTTTGCTCAAGTGTGTATGGAGTAGTCTTCTACCGTGCTATACCACACTTCTTATAGAATTCTTCAAATTCCTTGCTACAAAACTCTCCATTGTTATCTGACCTCAGCACCTTTATCTTCTTCTCTGTCTGGTTTTCCACCAGAGCCTTAAATTATTTAAACCTGTCAAAGACTTCAAATTTCTTCTTAAGGAAATATATCCATGTATTCCTTGAGAAGTCACCTATAAATGCTGCATAGTACACAGACTTACCTAGTGATGGAAAATTCACAGGTCCAAACACATCACTATCCACAAGCTCTAATATCTGTTTCTCCCTCTTACCGAAACTCACCCGATTCTGCTCCTCATATACACAATTTTCACATAAATCAAAATCTAAAGAGCTATTACTCATACCTTCTACCATACATTTACCATGAAGTATTTGAAGGCCCTTCTCTCCAATATGTCCAAGCCTTTGATTCCACAGCATGGTCTTCTCTCTAGAGACCACTAGATTTTCTTTTCCACTTTCAGGAACCACAGAACTGTTGCACTCATCAACAACAGTGCTACCTTGCAGCTTGTACAAAGTTCAAGTCCGAACTCCCTGCATCAATACCAGTGCTCCCTGTTGAGCTAATTTATGTACCTAAACTAACACAATTATTTATTATCAATCCGGGTTGTTTATGCTTTGAGGCAAGTTCACTATGTGTGAAGATCAGATATAATCAAACCTTGAAAGATAATTTATTCAAAAGCAATACATCCTACAACTCTAATTCAACTTGTTTACAGTAGAGGAAAAATATTGAGATGGTTCTTGACTCAAGAAGTCCACCTTTGCCTCAACTATCACTTAATGAATCAGAGATTAAAATCAAGAAATTGAGATGAATAAATTGTTAATGAAAGAAGCTCTTAACTTAAGAGACACATAAAGTATTTCATCATAAGTTATTCATCTCAATACTCAAAATCATAATAAAAACCACTTGCATGCAATCAAAGAAACTAGTTGTAATTCATCATTTTAGCAGAAGAGATGCTCAACTTGAACACTTGTGTTTCTTCAACTCAATAAAGTGATGAATAAGCTACTAACTAAAGCAATCAATTACCATTCATGAACCATAAATCAATCTAAAATAAAGCTTTGAAAAACCAGTTCTACACTAAACAAATTACAAGAAATAAAACTAGTTAACAATGAAGTGTACTTAGCTTGGAATGGGGGCCCTCCACCCTTGCCTTGCACACTTGAGAAGTGATATCAGAAGCTCAAATCAATTACACATCTATAGCATTGAGCAACAAAATAATAATAGCACAAGTCTTAAATTAATTCCTCAATCCAAAAGTATCACAACATAAAAGTATAATAAGTCAATACATGAGCCATCAAATTTGTGGCTCTTAAATAAGGAGTCGCATGAAACAAACTGATCTACATTCACTCTAAAAAACCCATCTACTCTAATCCATCTATCCAAGTCGAATTCACTACCCTCATCCCAAGAAATATGACCAATCTCATGGAATCTCAAAACTGCCCTATTTAGATGGGATTTCTAGATGACTAGTCATGATTGACTAGCTCCAATTGGGCCTAATAAAGCTCGTTCTGTTGGAACCAAGCATAGGTGGCTTAGTCCTAGTTCCCAAGATTTCCATTCATGTATCCAATTCATGCCCAAGTGGCCTGCAACCATATCAACCATAGAGTGATTACGGGAATTTCTGAAATTGCCAAATTTCCACTTAAAATCAAACTTTTATAAAAACTTTAGAAATTGACAAATTAAAGCTAAATACCTGAATGGATATCAAATATACATCAAAATGGAATGAATGAAGTGAAAATGGATGATAAATAGATGGTTAAGTAAGTTTCTTAGAGCAAAATAAGACCAAAACTAAGGCCCAACGTCTCTCCCTTGCTTATCATCAAGCATGTCCCCATGCTTGCTTGCTCCTCTTGGATCCTCTGCCTTCTGTAGTAGATGTTGTACCTGTAGATGTTTCCCTGCCTAAACAATCAAATCCTGATTCATGCCTCTCCTTGAACAAAGCTGCTTTAACTTTTTGTTTCTCATATTTTTCCTGCCACATATTTTTGTCCTTTAGCCATTTGAATGCTTGCTTAGAAAGTAACTCATTTCTCCGTTTCAGTCTACCTACTTCTTCTTTTAATTTTTCATTTGTTTTGATCAACTTAGCATTGTCCTTCTTATGTGCCTTGTTTTCTTCTGTTAATTGCTTTTCCAAGATTTTGCTAATTTCCAATTGATCAGTTAAGTCCTGGATTTTGGCCAAATTGATTTCCTTTTCAAAATCTTGTGTTGTTTTCATTAATGGTGTTGTTGCTGCATCATCATATGTGGAATCCCGTTCAAGGACTTCTTGTGCAATATCATGTTCTTCTTGTTTTCTGGGAGAATATGCGTCTACTTCTTTGTCTAAGTCAATGGGACTCTTATTCCTAAACCTCCTAGGAATAGACATGACAGATATTTCAGTTTCATGCATGGCCATATTTCTAGCTCCTGTTCTTGGATAGAAGGGAATTCATCAAGCTCCTGTTTTCCTGTTCTATTTTGTTCTGTGCCTCAATAATCTGTTCAGTAAAATGATTTTTAATCATGAATTCTCTTCACACTATGCCCTGTGATCTCACCTGGTACTCCACTAGGATTTCGATTAATCCTTGATGGTATATCTGTGCTGCTTTAGGCCCGTGTTCTTGTTTTACTGTTTCAGTCATTCTCACAAGACTCCTATATAGGAAATATGGTAAATTAATCCTATCCTCCCCTCTGATGTGCTGTAGAAGTCTGGCATGATACAAGTGGGCAATGCTATATCCTCGATCACAAGTCAAGAACTTTTGGATGACCAAGACCAATTCACCCCATGGTTCATTAAACCACTCCCTGGGTATCCCTTTTGTCCTATCAAATGTCCCCTTCCGGTTTTTCTCAAGGAAGAAAGTCCACGCTTTCTCCTTGAAGTGTAGGCCTTTGTAATACTTCTCCCCTATCATTGGCAAATCTAAGGCTTTGGACAGGTATTCTTGGGTTACTGGAACAATGATTTCCCCTACTTGAGTCTGGTCTTGACTGAAATTATTTATAAAGTCCTTGGTTATCTCCTCAGAATGGCCATTAAATTTTTGTAAAAAGCCTATCATCCCTGCCTGATAAAGTTTTTCTATAGTCTCTTTTCCCCAGCTTTCTATCTAAAATTTTGGCTCTACTCCGTTTGTCATTGTTTCTGTAAACCAAGCAATGTATGCTTCTGTTGTTACTAACTTCATTTTAACAATAAAAATTTATGGCGATTGCACTTTTAAAATGAAATTCTGGAAGCAAAGAAGCTTACCTTCCTCCTCTGACTCAACTCAACTCTGACTTCTTTAACCTCTGTTATATTCTTCCCTTTGCAAAAGCACTGTTTTAATCCCCTGTTCAATGCAAACACACCTGTATACCTCCTGTTAATATACTGATCTCTGTTTTTGAAAATTAAATACACATGCAACAATAACCTTGTTTTACTCATCGCCCAAAAAAACATGATTTACTGTGTATTTAAAACAAGAACTGAAGAATTTGGCTCTCGGCCTCATCATCAAAACCAAAATTCCCAAAATGTTCTCAGCCTAAGCAAAAACAAGGCTCTTCAACTGTATCATAAAATTATGAGAATTATGCTTGCGGCCTCATTATCAAAACAAAACTTTCAACACACTCTCGTCCTAAGCAAAATCAATTATGAAGGCATTCGACTGTAGCATTTGATTTGGAAAATATGTGTGAAGACTCATCATAAAAACCACAAAATGCAAAAAGGCTCTTGGCCTCAACCAAATATGCACAAAAAACTCTCGGCCTCAACTAAATATACATAAACTTCTCGCCCTCATCATGACACTATATACATCTTTCGGCCTCAAAATATCTATTAAAAACACAACATTGTTGAATGGTTCAACAACCCGACTCCTTTTGGCAGCCAATAATGCACATGACAATCCAGTATTCGATCCCCTGTTCTGGTCAAACCACAAATATATATATATATATTAACATGCACAGGCACATAATAGAGACCACTAATGCATCATAGCTGACAGCGCGCAGTAAAGGGTATGTTAATTGAAACAATGGTTAATCAATTAACAACGCACATGTAAACAACCTTCGGCGCTATATGAACTCTGCCTCCCCTGTTTCGAACTTACTCTCCGCTTTTAATGCACCATATTCCATATTCAATCCGAAATCCTTCTAATGTGTTATGCATGCAATATCTAGACTTTAAATGCTACTTATTTAACTACTGTTTGCTATACCAGGATTGACGCATAAAAATCTATCAATATATATCCATAAGTGCTGTCAACTGGAGATAACACGGATTTGTAGCGTTACCTGACTGTCAATGAGCGCGTGGAGTGTAACCGAGCGCTCCAAACCCCTATTACTTCGGTCAATTAAACTGATGGCAAGGCAATGGATCTATCAGTTAATGACAAGCAATCACAACATATCCCACAGTCGCCGATCGTAAATAAACTCCACTCTTACCTGACTGGATCCCAAAAATCAGCTTTCTCTGAACATTAAACCCGGACTTCTTCTTTAAAATCGCCTCAAACTCATTTCACCCTCCTTTTACTGTGCTGCAGCTTCAAACACCATTTCTCTGAGCTATGGCAATGAGGATTATGGTTTAAACAACGCAGGAGAGGTCGGTTTATGACCGTTTCAGGGATGTACCGCGCCTCTCATCCATTGGTGTTTACAATGTGTGGTTTACATGGCTGTCCTCTTTGACCAGTCGCCCGACTGTGTCATGAGGATGGCCGAATTATTGTTTCACACGCATGACCTTCCACCATTACATTGTCCAATGACAACAAGTTGCCATGACACCGTGTCAAGCCCGTACCTGTGTGCTGGCCTGTTGGTGTTTGTGGTTAACGTTTCATTCATGGTTGTAGCATTTTTTTGATTATGGCCACCATCGTTCGCTTGCATTGCAATGATATCTGAGCAATAATGTTTCATTACCCCGCTGCAATGCTTATATGCATAACTATGTCATATGGTTTGTGTGCGGCCGTTTCATATGTTTGCGCCCTTCCATCCTTTGCTTTATAAAATATACCGTATGTGCCACATTTTTATACCTTTGCTATGTCATATTCCATATGTTATGCGCCCTGGTACTATATGCATGATCCTTAGGTTATATGCGCGTTGGGTTTTATACCTTATATCCTATGCGCATTGGTTGCACACACCATAACCTTATATCCTTTGTTTTATATACCATACCCTTATAGCCTTTGCGCATTATACCATAACTTTAGCGCATTAAATTTTGTATACCATAACTTTTAGCGCATTCATGTTTTTGAACTATGGTATATGTTGGTATGACAAATAACTTTTTGGTTTCCATATAGCGCATGGGGTTTATTTTGACTTGTATAACATAACTTTATAATTTTAAAATGACCATGTGGGTCATATTTAAAATTATTACCACCACTAATGCTTTGAGTTTATGTGCAGGTGAAAAGAGTTGTCCTAGCTTGGTCTTTTGCTTCTAAAGAAAAATACCTAAGGTTATAGGGAATATGTATAGGGAATGTATATGGATGAAATGTATAGGGAATATGGAATATGTATAAGGAATGTAGGATATGAATGTTAATAAATATCCTCAGGTACTAACTTCAATTAGATCAAAGACTAAAAATTTCTAAAAAAAATTGAATTTCAAGCACAAAATGACTATGAATATACTCCTTTGGATGATGTCTGTACAAGTGGAATGGAATCAAAATGTTGTAGATGGATGAAAAGTAGACTTTTATTGCTGCTCCTTGTTCGCCATGCTCCATTTCTTGAATTGTCCAGGTCCCTCTGTAATAATGTCTCGACTCAGGTCCCTCTGCAATGCTTATGGAATGTTGTGTTGCCAGTGACAGGTCTCTTCAGGTTCTGCTGCAATGATCTCTTGCTTCAAGTCCCTATGTGGACAATACAATACCTCAGCTTTCCAGCTAAAAGCCTGTTGCAATGCTCTCCCTTGCTGAAGTTTTGACTTGTCCCAAGTCAGTTGTGGAGATTCCCTGCATTGAAATTGTGTGAGAATAGTAGAACAAGAATATAGAATTCATAGAGTCCAAGTTACCCTGGTTTTCCCCTATGAATTTGTGTTTGCATGGTGCCAGTTGCCTGGTTTTCACCAACAAACAAATTATTTTTTATGTTTTTTTTCTTTTGTTTTTTTGTTTTTTCCTTTTTTTCCTATATACACATTTATTTTTTTAATATTTTAATATTTTTATTCATTTTCCAAACTGGAAGATGGCTGAACCATAATTTCCAGTCCTGTTTCTTCGACTAGTTGTTTCATGAATGCTTCTTTATTGATTGGCCTATTATAAACTTTGAGCGTATGTCCATTTACGACAAATGAGGTGGGGTCCTGGTCAATTGTCTTGATCTTTACTGCTCCATTGTCAAATATTTCTTCAATTTCATATGGACCGAGCCAGCGTGTCGTAAACTTTGCTTTGAAGTCTTTGAATTTGGAGTCAAAAAGTAATTCCCAGTCTCCCTTGTGAAATGCCTTTGTTTTGATGTATCTGTCGTGCCACTTCATTCTTTGTTGTTGCACCAATGTAGTATGTTCGATAGCTTGTTGACGATGCTCATCCAATTGATTCAATTCCGTGATCCTCTATTGTTGTGCTTCGGTCAGGTCTATTCCCAATTCAGCTGCTAGTCTATATGTTTGTATCTGAAATTCGATAGGCAATAAGGCTTCTTTCCCGTAGACCAACTGGTATGGACTAAAACTAGTTGTGTTCTTCCATGTGATTCTGTAGGCCCATAGTGCATCCTTTAACTTTTCAGACCAATCTCTTCTGTTCAGCTGCACTGTTTTAGTCATGATATTTTCTAGGACTTTATTTGTGGATTCTACCTAACCATTTGCTTGAGGGTGATATGGTGTAGACTTCCTGTGTTTAATCTTGTATTTCTTTGTCAGATCCCATGCTAGCTTTGATGTAAATTGTGTTCCTTGATCTGTTACAATCTGTCTAGGTACTCCATATCTTACAAAAATTTCTTCAAAGAGGAAGGTGACCACGGTATCTTCTGTTGCTCTGCTCACTGCTTTGGCTTCTGCCCATTTGGTTACATAGTTTGTGTATACTAGAATGTACCTTTTTCCATTTGATGGTGGATTAATAGGTCCAACAAAATCAAGTGCCCACTGCTCAAATGGCTCAATGAGGACTTGTGGCTTGAGCGGCATCTCATCTGATATGATTGGTCTCCCTGTCCTTTGGAAACTATCACATTGCTTGACATATGCCTTAGAATCTCTGAAGACAGATGGCCAGTAATAGCCCAATTGTAGCACCTTATATGCTGTTCGTTTGTCTGCAAAATGACCACCACATGGTTCATCATGACATGCTCTGAGAATGTCTGATATTTCATCTTCACGCACACATTTTCTAATCATTAGATCTGAACCAGTATAAAATAAATCACCATTCACCCAGCTATACCTAGAATTTTCTCTAACAATTTTCTTTCTTTGCTTGCTAGTGAATTGGGTTGGAAATTTTTCAGATGACAAATAATTTGCAATATCTGCAAACCAAGGTGTTTTCACTGTTATGGCAAACAGATGTTCATCTGGAAAGTTGTCTATAACTAGATTTGGGTCGTCAGGTGATTGTATACGGGACAGAAAGTCAGCCACTTGATTTTATTTGCCTGGCCGGTCTTGTATTGTGATATTAAATTCTTGCAATAACAGGAGCCATCTTGTGATTCTTCCATTGGTGATGGGTTTATTCATCAAGTATTTTATTGCTGAATGATCTGTGTGAATGAAAACTTGATATCCTGTTATATAATGCCTGAATTTATTTACCGCATGTAAGACGGCTAACATTTCTTTTTCTGTGACTGTGTAGTTCAATTCTGTAGGTGTTAGATTCTTACTTATAAAGTATATTGCATAATTGAAAAAGTTTTCTTTATGTCCAAGAGAGGCACCTATCGCAGTATCTGATGCGTCAGTGGAAATATGAAATGGCAAAGACCAGTTTGGCCCATGAAGTATGGGTGCCACTGACAGTTTGTCTTTTAGAATTTGAAAAGCATTTTGACAGCTATTTGTCCATTGAAATTCAACATCTCGTGCTAATAGTTTGAACAGAGGTTGAGCTATTTTACTAAAGTTTTCAATGAATCGTCTATAATAGCCCGCATAGCCCAAGAAACTTCTTACCTCCTTTTGTGTTGTAGGTGGCATCAGGTTAACTAGGACTTGGATTTTGGCTGGATCCACCTTAATTCCGAAAGCCGAAATATGGTGTCCCAGAACTATACCCTCTGTCAACATCATATAAAAATTTTCGTTACTTAATGACAGATTTGTTTCTATACATCTTTTCAAGAATTTTTTAAGATTGTTGAGGCAATCATCATATGTATTTCCATAAACTGTGAAGTCATCCATGTAAACCTCTACACATTCATGGACTAGATCAGCAAATATCGCAAGCACTGCTCTTTGAAAAGTTGCAGGTGCATTGCATAAACCAAACGACAAAACTTTATATGCATAGGTTCCCCATGGGCAAGTAAATGTTGTCTTGTCTTGGTCTTCTGTTGCTATTCTAATCTGGTTGTATCCACTAAACCCATCCAAGAAAGAGAAGAATTTCTTTCCAGCCAAAGAGTCTAACACCTGGTCAATGAATGGTAGAGGAAAATGATCTTTTAATGTAGCTTTGTTTAATTCCCGCTAGTCTACACATACCCTCCACTTTCCATTCTTCTTTGGTACAATAACCAGTGGAGAAACCCATTGACTATCTGAAATAGGATAGATGAATCCAACATTTAACAGTTTTTGCAGTTCCTCTTTCACTATTTCTTTCATCATAGGATTCATTCGTCTTTGAGGTTGTCTTACAGGTTTAAGTTGATCATCTGTATAGATGTGGTGGATACATGTGCTAGGATGGATTCCTTGCATATCAGTATAATCCCAGGCAAATGCTTTTGAGTATTTTTGTAGTAATGCTATTACCTCATTTTCTTGTTTTGATTGCAACTGGTTCCCAATATTTAAATGTTTTCCAAGATATACCTCAATTGTTTTTATTGTTGGATTGCAAATTGTGTTTACAGGAAAGATGTCTATAAAAGAATTTCGCAAAGTTTGTATAGTACATGTTTCCTAGAAACACTGATTCAAAAGGTCACTTGAAGCTTCATATTGGACTTCTCTAAGCTGCTCTGAAATACTTGGTTCCGAAATGAAAAGATCCATTAAGTCTTCATTCTCTTCCTCTTCTCTAAAATCAAAGAATTGATTTATACTTAAAACTAATTTAGTTTGTTGCTTTTCTTGAGTTTCAAGTACTGATTCTAAAGAAGTTGATTGTGCAGGTGAATAAAGAGCAATATGTTTCTTCTCATCTCCATGTGAAATAATCATGCTTCCTGATCTGCATCCTATAAAGGCATCAGCGGTAGCTAACCATGGTCTGCCTAAGATTAGAGGATGTCCTCCCATATTTGTTTTTGGTTGCAGGATAAGGAAGTCAACAGGATATTCCCATGAATCCAAAGAGACTATGATATCTTCTAATATTCCTTCCGGAACAGCTTTAGATCTGTCTGCTAGTTCTAAGATTGTAGAAGTTGATCTAATGTTGTTTAATTGCAAAGTTTTCATTGTCTCCATTGTCATTACATTTATAGCTGCTCCCAAGTCTATTAATGTATTTGGTACTGAGAAATTATTTATTGATATAGTAACCATAGGGATACCAGGATCAATATATTTCTCTACAATAGTTTGAGTAGACATGAGGCTTGCTAGTTTACCAATGACTTGGATTGTAGTGGGATCCTTTTTCTTTTTCCCTGATTTCTTAATGCATAATTCCTTTATTGTTTTAGCATATATTGGTATTTCTTTAATTGCCTTCAACAAAGGAATTTTTACATAAGCATTTTTTAGTTCATCTAAAATATCAAATTCAGGAAGGGTTATTTCTTCTGGTTGTTCCACTAACCTTTCAGGATAAGGTGGTGTTTGAGTTGTAATCGTTTTTCCTTTCTGAACTTGTATTTTAGTTTGTGATGCTTCAAGTGATTCTCCTTGTTCAGTTGGTTCTTCAACGATTGGCGGAGAATCCTTTTTAAGTACTTTGCCAGACCATAAATGGACATCATTTAGAGGAAGAATAGAATAAGTCGGAAAGTATGTTGCTTCCTCTACAGTGTATGCAGACTTGTCCACTTTGTTATTCGGATTTGCCACTAGTTGGGCTGGTAATTGAGTTGGTCTGGGTTGGTTTGAGGGTAGCTGTAACTGTTGTGGTTGAGTCAACAATGGTGGTGGATTCTGCTGTTGGAATGGAATGGATGGTGGATATGCAGAATTTTGTTGCGGAAATGGCATGGATTTTGGATATTGCGGATATGAAAATGGTTGTTGGTATTGTTGCTGGTAATGTTGTTGATATTGTTGAGGTCGTTGGTTTCCATAACCATATCCTCTCCAACCTTGTGCAGATTGTTGTGGATATTGTTGTGGAGGCCAAGCTTGCCATGGCATTGGAGGAGTCCAAATATTTTGAGGTGGATAGAGGTAATTTTGCTGAGGGAATTGTTGTGGAGTTTGCTAAGGCATCCTAGGTTGCCATGGTCTTCGAGGTGCTACATAATAAAAACCTTCTATTCCTGGCACTTCTTCCATTGAATTCATTTGTAATTCTTTCAATTTTAGACAATTTTCTATGGAATGATTTTCTGTACAAAGGCCACATTCCTGGATACTATCCAAAGGGCATTCTCTCAATGGATGTTTCTTCCTACATTTGGTACAAAAGATTGCTAAGGCTTGCTCTTGTTCTTCTTTCTTCTTGTTTGCTTTAAGAACATCCACTTGTGTTCCTAATGTACTTAAGAGGTCTGTTTTGAAGTTTTCCAATAAACTCCCTATTTCAACTCTTGTGATCTCTCCTGCAGCTGACTTTGCTGCTTTTGAGCTTACTTCTCATTTCCCAGTTTTTGATCTTCCTCTAGAATACTTTTGACATAACTCAACAATTTCTTCGAATGGCAAATTTGAAATGTCTCCTTTACCCATTACATTCAAAATGTCAAGGTATTCATCCCTTACACCTTTGAGAAAGATTGTTCGAATGGTATCTTGATTTAAAGAGTGTTGTTTAGATTTTTGCAGATTATATGCAAATCTTTCCAAATATTCCTCTAAACTTTCATCTTCTTGTTGTGTCATTCTAAAAACATCTTCCTTGGAATCTCTAGATCTACAATAAGCTTGATATTTTTTAAGGAAGACTTTTCTCATGTCATCCCAAGAATTTATTGTTTGTTCTCCTAAACCCATGAACCATTTTAAGGCTGCTGCTTTCAATGTTGCAGGAAAAAGATGAAGTTTATGGATGTCATCAGTATACCCATATGTTCTACATAGAATATCAAATTCGAACATAAAAGCATCGGGATCTTCTGTGGACATTCCATAGAAATTTCGCAATACAGAAGGTGGAATATTTTTCATTTTCACTTCCTCTCCTAATATTGCACTTGTGTCTACTATTGGAAAGCCAAAGGTAGCCTCATGATCACTATCTTCCTGTATTTTCCGATCATTTTCCGTCTTCCTATCATGTTCTTGTTTTGCCTCCAGCTCTCTTTTCCTCCTCCATTCTTTTTGTTGTCTTTCATACTCGATTCGTTGTTCAGGAGTGAGGATAGTCGATCCATGTCCTTCTTCCGCCATTGACTTAGTTGTTTCAATTTTGGGTGAAAATTCAGGTTGTTCAAAATCAGGTTGGCTTATAGATGGAAAAACAGGTGGTTTTCCTTTGATAATTTCTTTTTGTTTTCCTGAAGTTGATGGTTGTTTTTGTTTTGCTTCCCAAGCTAGCAAAGTTTGCCTCTCAATCAAAGTTAATCTTTGGCCAGTTCTTTGTTTTTCTACCAATTCCTCAATTATTGGATTACCAGTAACTGGTGTGTGTGATGATCCTATCTCTACTTGTGGGGGGTTTTTAATAAAT
>APFE030094575.1:4894-32041 GCA_000404065.3 Pinus taeda
TTCACTTCTGAAACGTCGCAGAGAAAAGTTATAGCGAAAATGCCATGATGACCTATTTGGAGTAGTGAAACCCTATAATCTAAAGCTTTGATACCAAATGTTATGAAACCAGCTCACCAAAAGATAGAAAGATAGATCAACGCCTTATAATTCAGCCTCATCGAGGGGGCAACCTCCTTTACATTACACAAATGAACAATTCTTGGATGATACAAATGAAAAGACCTTCTTTCTATATATTAGAGTCTAAGGGGTCATAATATAATCAGAGCCGACATATCAATAATAATGTAAGGGCACAATAATAACAATAGTGGGCTTCTATGGGGCACAATAGTAACAATATGGGCACTACATGGGTACATCAATATAATAAGGGGGTTGTACTAATAACAATAAGGGGTTACACTAGTAGTATAGGGGCCTAACAGGCAACCGCTACTTCACCAGAACAATGAATGTGGATGGAGCTTGTAAGTACTATTTTTTCTATTTTCATATTAATTCTTAGTTGTAAGAATATTGTTCGTATGAAATTCATGTATATTGGGTTTGGAAACAAAACAATATTGTATGGAAATAATGAGAGAGTAAAGTTTGAACACATGGTTTTCAAAATTAATATTTGTTGGATTATTTTAAATAGGAAAAAAGCTGCCACAAGCTGAATATCATTGTTGAATTTGAACTTTCATGGTTTCGCCCTGGTTCTTGGATCCAAAAAGGAATTTTATCGATGTGCATTGAACATGCAACTAAAATAGGGTTTTGTTATATTTCTCTGGGAGCAACTTAACGTCCCAAAATCGTACCCTGATATTTGCATGTTCAAGGGAAAGTACCACATTTTCTGATTAGTTGTCAAAGGTTAAGGCTTAAACTTGACTCCATGTGTTCACCTTACCTTGGCATAGGGGTCCATCTACCAAAATATTTCTTCCACTCCTACTGCTAATACAAAGGAAAATTATCATCACATGGCCGGTAGTAGAGACAGATCATGCAAATGGGCTGTTGGTGGATAATTCTTCCAAGATTCACATGGAAAATCATCGGTTAGGGTTGACACTTTTCATTTTACAAGGAAGCCTTTCAACCCTACAGAGCATCATGCTAAGATTAAGTGAAAGTCTAAAACTGATAAGGATTCCAGAAAGCCTAAGTAGTCAATCTCTCCAGGCAAAAAGCTCACAAAATTTCTAAGTTCTATCTTTATGGTTGGTAGTACCAAGAAGGAAAAGTGTTCATAATCTCCTTCTATAAGAGACTCTAATTCATATGATTCTTCTGCAATAAAACCCTCCTTAGTTTATTCGTACTATTCTTTAATCCAATCCAGGCCATGTTTGAGTAAAACATCAAAAGGGTACTGAAACAAACGGAGTGGATGGGTCAAAATTCCATCACATTCTGCCCAAAAAGTACAAATGTGGATTGGGAATTTCACCCATATGGGGATAAGTGTCTCCACATAATGGAATGGTTTGATAAGATGGAGAAGATGTAATTAAGCCATTATTCATGTGTCATAATTACTGTGAAGGAAAATTTCAAAATATGCAAGAATACACAAGAAATGACAAAAAATGCATAGCATAGGATGTGTTGTTAAGGAATGACAGTGATATCAAGAATGAAAGATCAATAATGATGTATTCACCAGATAGTCAAGTTCCCAAGGCCTTGATGGCACAATGAATCATGAGACAACAACAAAGTGGACAAAACGCTGAAACTGTGAGGTCACATGGTTGATTTTCATTATGCATTAATATTCCCTATGAAAAATTCCTCTTATCAGTGCTCTGGGATTAACAATCAGGTTAAAGAGAATATTTTGTAGCTTATCTCTTGCTCAAGGGTTCTCGAATGATCATGTAATCGTGGATAGAGAAATACACTATCGAGATAAAGAGTAGAGGGTGGGAGACTATGAAATTAGTTAAGTTTGGAACTCGTCCCTCTGTGCCACCAACTTTTGCAGTGGTATCATGAATATGAAACAATTTACAAGGAATAATAAGAGGAGAGATTAGAAAGATGACATTGCTTTCTAGAAACTTATGTGAATTCTACCCAAATATCTACCTAAGATTCACGATGAAGTGAAAGTTGCAATCATTTGTTTAATCACTTTATACAAGTCCTAATGCTACTACTAGCATGGAGAGAAGTTCTCCTGACAAGCTATAAAAAATAGATGATGTGAAGTAGGACATGCAAAACCATAAAACTAAAACATGCTCACAAATAAGACCATCTCTAGACGCCATATAATAGAATCTAAGTTTCCATGTTAGGAAGAGGAAAATTGCTCAAGTCATTAACAAGTAACCCAAGAGTGGAAGCAAAAGTCTTTCTTTGTGGGAGCCAAGGCTATTAAAAGATGGCAATCTTTTCTCTTTAGAGGATTCATAGGAAGAGTTCTATGATGTGGAGTGATCCCATCTAGGATGCATCCACAAATTATAGCATAGTGGGTGATTCTGCAGCAAATTCTGCTCAGGGCTCATATGCAGAGTCATGTGCTTGGAAATAAGAATAAGAGAGCCTTGTTTGTGGAGGTGTCCCCATGGCTCTTAGAAAAGATCCTTGGCAAGATTTTGTTGGAGCTCGGACACAAAGGATAGAGAAATATTATAAAAATTTACATATTCTAGGAGGTGATCAAGGGTTTCAGAGAACAAAAGCTGGTGGTATTCTAAGCGGTACCACCATGAATGCTATTTTTGAAACATGTGTTGCTAAGAAATGGAAAAGATCGATTGAGAAGGATTTTCCTCGAATCTTTCCAGGTCATCTGACATTGGGCGAAGATGGGCAAAATTATTTGAGATGATTGTTGAATGAATATGCAGGCCATAATATACCAATAAGTTGGTGGAAGCTTAGGTGGAAGAGCTTGTTATTTTAAAAGGAATAATAGATGAATATGTGACAAATGTTGTAAGAAGAAATATGTGTTTACGTTTATGGATAAATATCAAGAGGACCCAAGAAAGGTTTCTACAATTGAAGTTGACTTGAACTATATTATATTGGATGGAAAAATAGGATTCTTGATTAATGATCTGAAGTTGGCAATGGTTTTCATGGATATCATAGAGTTACATGATGGAACTCTGTGGCATTTTCCAATAAGACAAAAATATTGAAATCTGAACCATAAATTTGATAGTGGCATATAGTATGATGAAGATGATAGAAATTTAGAGGAGTGGGATATTGCACAGCTAAGGGATGTCAATAGATGGAATTTTGTCCTTTTAATGAGCACTGAAACTTGTATGTTTGTGGGTCACAATGAAAATTTCTTTTTAGGCGGTCTTGATTAACTTGATATCATCAACTATAATATTTTGCTATTAATTTTCCATGTATTTTTTCAAATAGATGATTGAATAGTAGATTTAAATATTATCTTGTTGTGTATGAAGTGATAAGCCTCAATAACAGTTTCCAGGGAACCTTTCCTAGCTTTGAATACTTGCAATAAACAAATGTTTCTCTTTAGATTGAATTAAACATTTTAGCTCATTCTAATTGATCATGTTAAAATTTCACAATGCTATTTATGGTCATGTCTTTGAAAACTTCTTGGAAGTAGTAGTGGCTTTCAGGTTGCATCCACACATCGACCATGTACAAAGGGCCTTTGGATGTGGAGTGCTCCACTGAAGAGGATTGCTCTAGATGGAACCAAGTACAATATCTTACTTATTGACAACAAAGGCATTGATGCATATGATCAAACTATAATCATTAACCCTAGAGATCCATAGAGATGACCTAATCAAACTTAGTCAATAGTTACCTTATGCAGGGCACACAAGTTCATGGTCAACTTGTAATAGTTGTGGAGAAGGTTGTAGATTTAAAGCGAGTGAACATGGAATTGAATGGATTCCTAGCTTCATGGGAAGCATTCATCAAAGGTGTTTTTGATCATGAGAACCTTCCTCACATTGAAAAGATGCATGATGATTGTATCCAAAAGGAAGACTTAGATGGAGTTGAAAGCTAGTAAGAAGGGCATTGATGAGAACATTGTTCTATTTGGTTAGACAAATAAGGGAAAAGGTAAAGGACCTAGCAAAGGGTAATGGAAAAAGTGAGGAGTCAACCTCTTAGTTAGTAAAGGACTCGAGTAAAAATAAGTGCTTCATTCTTCATAATCATGGTTATTATGCATCACGATGTTTAGAATCTAGATTAGAAGAAGGGTAAGTGGAAGCAACAAAAAAAGTAGGTAGTAGCATCTATAGAAACTTAGTTGGATAAGTTTGTTGCCAAGTTTGAAAAGGATTTCTCAATGGTATCTTGCCTATCTATCAACACAATTCTTAGGCATGTGTGGTATGCGAATATGGGGCTTCTCATCATATGGCACCAACCTGACAATTATTCTCTAGTTTAACAAAGCAAGACTAAGTAGTATAACATGATCTTGGTGATGCCAAATACCTAGTAGCAAGAGTAGGTATTATTATCTTCCACCTTGAGCTAGGTTTTAGATGTTGATGATGTTTTTCTTCACCATTAGTGCGAAAGGAGCCACCAAAAATAAAGGATCATCATGCCTATATTAGGGATTTTTACTTTGCTACCTTGAAGCTTTGTGTCGAGGGTAGGCAATTATTGTATACAAGGCATCCTCTATGACATTTAGCTAGTGCTTGACTTTCTACTGTGTTTCTAGGTCAAATAATAAAAAAAACATTTTGATCATTATATGTTTATGATATGTATGGATTGTAAAATGAATGAGTGGACATGTCTTTGTACAATGAATTAGCATGAAGTATTTCATAGCAACATTCTTGCTAGTTTCATCTTAAACTTGCCCCATTTCCCTCAATAAACATTACCCTGGATGCATGCTCAAGAGTACACACAGTTAAGATTATGTTGCCATTGTCCGAGACCTTTTGCATACTTCTTGACATGAGACCAAATCATGTAATCTAGAAGTACTAATATAAAAAACTAGCCTTTTTTTGTACCAGTGATTTCAACTTACTATACAAGTTAGAGAGTATGGGTCTGATCTACGTGAGGCCTGCATTCAGTCTTTGATCCTGGAACTGATCTGGCTTGGCCCAAATTGTTGGTTTTGGTACCATAACCCGCCCTTCAAACTCGCTCTTGTATTTTTTCAGTGCATTAGATTACAATTCTAACTCAAACTCAAACTCAATTAGAAACCTTATTATTTCCTAAAAGATAAGTGAATAATTATATTTATTTTCTTATTTTCTATTATTTGTTATGTTTGAGGAGTTTCCAGAATCCCAGTACTGAATTTTTTCTGGTTCATGAAAAAACTATCCTGCACTTGTTGCAAGTGATTGTTTATATTTTTTTAAATTGTGTCCATGTGCAAGCTCTCCTGTGATGTATTTTACAATTTTTCCTGTGAGATAGGTATTGAAGAACTGTGTGTACCTTGTAGGTTATGCTTTGATTCGTTGCAATTGAGTATCTATGTTGGTAAAAAATGAGAAGCATAGTTTTTATCTATCAAATTTTGAATTTTTTAGACACTGAATCTTCTATAGAAATCTGAACTATGTCTTTTTTCATAATTTTTTTGAATTTTCCGCTAAAAAATGATATTTTGTGCTTTACATAAATTAGGGGTAAAAGTAGCGTTTGTGTCATTTGTTTTAATCTTAGGTTCATGATAGAGTAAGTAAATCTTAGGATCATGAAAGAGTAATTTTGTCCTTAACGTTTTAGATTTTTATTTGTTGGATCAATCAAAAGCCTCCAACATTATAGTTTATACAATGTAATTTTAACTACATATAGGTCTATGTTAAGATCCATTCTCTAGATTAAGGTACCTACCTACATATTAGTGAAGATATTAGGATTGAAGGGTAAAGTATAAGCTAGTTCTAATGGACTGCTTGCACAAGTGGCCTGCCTATTTTTGGTTGGATTTTGAGATCGCGAAACTAATGGTTCACTCTGTGCATCTTAGGTCCTCATCTTTTTACTATGGGTTGGGAGGTCCATGGTTGCAACATACAAATCTTTGATATCATGGTTTGTTTGCCTTTGATTTTGCTCATAATTGTCCTGGTGACCTGGGGTGCTCCAAAAAGGATGCAACAAAGTTGTAGGAGAGAGGGGTCTTCCTACCCAATCATCTATTTCTTACGTGAGGTAGAAGGTAAGATCCCAACCCTCCTAATGGCATTCTTGGTCAACCAAACACTCCAGAAGAAGAAACGAAGTTGTAGCAAAGAGGGTTCTGGCTGTGTGCTTGTCTGAAAGGTCTTAACCGAGTTAGAGGGTAACATTATGCCAAACCTTGTAATGAAGGTAAGATACCTCATGTGCTTGTTTTTGAATAAGTCTTGTCAGCTTGTTATCAAAGGTCAACCTTCTAAACTTAAGGTAAGTAAAATCTCCTTGATCTCTTAACCGAGCATAGCAATCTGTTTGTCTTATTTTGTATTAATGTCGGTTTTGATCGATAAACTATTTTTGGAGAATCATTATGAAAGGATTTTTCTATAACCGTTGTGTTTTGCTGATTGATATCAGTTTTGTGATGCTTGTCTGTATTTTAATAACCCAACTATGTTTGCGTAAACATTCTGACAAAACCCTTAGTTTGACAAACTTGGTATTGGCTGCTAGATTTTTATCTAGGAATATTAATCTTTTAAGACTTTTCCTTGTTTGCAGGCATATACTGTTGAGTTGGAAGCTGAAGTAACATAACTCAAAGAAGAGAACAACGAATTACGAAAAAAACAGGTGTTGTGGACAAACCAATAATTGATATAAAGATCCACATGATGTACTTCTTTCTTTAGGCAATTGGTTGTTTTATTATCATAAAATCTATGTAGAATCATTAATGGATATTTTTGTCTTAAAAAAAAGGCAGAAATGGCTGAACTGCTAAAAAACAAGTATAAAAACCTAGAAATCCCGGCTTGCCATCTACTTGGATGAATATATATCTATGCACACCATTTGAATGTGGGGATTAATATTATTGTCACGTCATGTTACAATAATCTAGATAGTAGTTTTAAGGGGGTGTAACACGGCCTTGAACTTTTGTTGTTTACCCATGAACCCATTCATCACCATTTTTCCTTAATTTCAATTAGTTTTTATATATTTCACTAAGATTTTTGGAGAGGAAAGAAGCTTTAACACTATGTTTGTTAAATGTGATTGGTATATGTTGATTTGATTCCTTTAATTCTTCGTTGGTTCATATATTTTAATTTTAATTTATTATTATTTGCATTCACATCTAAAAACCTATTTGTGAGGGTTGAAGACATAAATAATTCATCTCAAGGATATTGGATTTGTAGGTGTGGGTGAGTTCACTTCTTCTTGGGTGAATATGTGTGTGTTTTATCTAGCAAAAGATACACCGAAATTATGAGATTTAAAATTTCTCAAAATTGCGAAGTTATTGGCATATTTATGTTGCAAGGGATTTTATTGTTTTGTTATTTTGGGTCCGACCCTAATGTAAATCTAGCTATTGTGTTTTCAACCATTCCATTCAAAAGTATCATTTTTAATTTACTAAGATTTGTGACAGCTTTGTAAAGTGTTTTTTTTTTTAAATTTATTTTGAGCGTGATTTTGATATAATTTCAGTTGTGATTTTAATTTGGATGTATTTTTATTTTAACTATTTAATTCAAAATTGTATTGTAATTATAAATGAACTAAAATTAATCAAAATTGCGAGTTATTGATATTTTATTTTCATTAGCGGAAATTTGATTTTAAAATTTTAACATTGAATTTCCATGTCATAATATGTAATCCAATCAAAATATTTTGAAATTAAAAAGAGATGCAGGTACCTTATATGACAGCGAATTTTAATTATCTAATTTGGGTATAGGCGAATTTTTTTAATAGTATGGTTTACCTACCTTAAACATGAATGATGCTCAAATGACATAAAACTATATTAAATATTAAAAATAAAATTAATATTTAAGGAAGAGTAAATCATGGATTGATTATCAATTAGAGAAAAAAATAAAATTTCTAACTCATCTAATATTAATAAAATAATTTCTATGCACAAACATTTAGAAACATAATTCAAAAAATTAGAAATATTTCAAATATTTATATATATATATATATATATATATATATAATATATATATATATATATATATATATATATATATTATATATATATATATATATTATATATATATATTATATATATTTTTTTTTAACTGAAACGGTTGTGTTTTATTGAGAATTCCAGGTTGGGCAAAGCCTAATCAACCAAATTACAATTCATGGATTTACAAGAGCTCCTCTCGCAGTTAAGGGATGATTGCCGTTTTCAAAGCGCCTGCGTTTATGCTGATCATTCCACTTTGTTGAGTGCAACCTGTAGTTGCCAATCTGTCCGCCTCCTTGTTTAAATCTCTGAGGATATGAAATGTTTGCACCGAGGAGAAGTCCTTCAGAATTCTGTTCACTCTTGAGAGCTGTTTATTTGACGGAGGGTCTTTTAACCATTTCTTGGTTATTAATGCCTTTATCAGCAATTCTGAGTCCCCAAAAATAAGGATTTCTCTTCGGCTTTCTTTTCTGGTTAATTGGGAGGCTTTTAAGAGAACGAGAGCTTCTGCCTGATTGTTGGTTTTCGTTCCTAATCCCCAACTGAAATCTTCTTTTTCTCCACTCAGATAGTAGATTACCCCTCCTGCTCCTGATGTGCCTGGATTGCCTTTAGAAGCGCCGTCAAAGAAGATAGTGCACTTGCCCTGAGATTTCCACCACTGCTGAAATCTATCCTCGGGTTCTCGGATCTGCCATCTTTCCTTGTGGGTTGGCCGAGTGATTGCTGAGGGTCTGGTGATGAATGTAAAACCGTCCAGCCAGGCCCTTTCCTCTGTTCGAAGGGAGTTGTCATCTTTGACTGAAGAATAATTCAAGGTTTCTAGGAGTTTCTTTGCCTGTTCTGCCACTTTTTCTGCTAATATTTCATTTTGGTTGAAGATGATTTCGTTTCGGGCAAGCCAGAGCTTCCAGCATATGTATTTTGGAGCAGCAATCCATACCTTGTACCTTAGAGATTTGCCAGCGATATTATGAGGGTAACTGGCTTTCCAAGTGATGAACATATCTACAATCGTACAATGAGATGTGGATCTCACGTTTAATCCGGTCAGATAGATAATCCAGGCCTTCTTGGCATACTCACAATTAATAAACAAATGGTCTGAGGTTTCCAGAGCATTTTTGCATAGAGCACATCGATGGGGGCCTGCTATGTTCCTCTTGCACAAGTTTTCTCCGGTCAAGATTTTGTTATGGAACAGAATCCAAAAGAAAAAAATAATCTTAGGGATGATAAAACTGTCCCAAACTTGCTTCCATACTTCTTTCGGATGAGGCAAATTCTTTTTTCTTTGCATTTGTAGGTATCCTTGCCTTGCTGTGTACACACCCGTCTTCCCCCATCCCCAAGTGTCTTCTTCATCTCTATGAACTGGAGTGAAGTCTGTAATCGCGTTTTTAAGAGCGTGTAACTACGGGGTGAGATGCGCTGGTGCCTTGGGGAAGTTCCAGCGATGCCATTCACCTTTGTTATTCCAACCAACGATGTTTTCAATCTTACGGATTCCTTTTGATTGTAGCCATAATCTTATCTCTGCGATTTCACTGTTTTCTTTGAGAGGAGGGTGGCCCATGACTCTGTCTTTCCATAACAGAGTATTTTTGCCATTCCCAGGAATTTTGTACAAGTGTGTTTTGAAGAATTTGATACCTTTGCTGCATAACCTCCAGGCTTGCGTTCCTTTAGGGGCTTTCTTCGGAATGAAGGTTTTGATTGACTGTTGTTTGAGATATTTGTGTTTTAATATCTGACTGACAAGGTGGCTAGGCTCATCAAGCAATTGCCATAGTAATTTGCATCCCAGCACCACATTTGCAAGAAGAGGGTCTCGTATTTGAAGGCCACCTTCCTCCATAGGTCTTTTCGCTGTTTCCCAATTTATTAGGTGAAATCTATTGTCATTTCCTCGCCCCCCATTCCACAGGAAGTTTCGCATAAGGCTGGAGATCTGGTCTGAGATTTGCTTTGGAGCTAGCATTAAGGAGGCCTGGAACGTTGGCAGTGCTGAGAGAACCGATCTAATGAGCGTGAGCTTGCCTCTTGTGGTAAGCCAATAACCCCCCCATCCTGCAACCTTTTTCTTGAATTTAGAGATCACCTCTTCCCACAGTTGATTCTTGTTGAATCCCATTGTTATTGGGAGGCCTAAGTATTTAAATTTGTCCCAATCTGCGTGTCCATTGAAGCCCAGGTCGCTGACAATTCTGTTGATAGTCTATTGTTCTGTGTTCCACCCATAGACAACACTTTTCTTTTCACTGATTAACGCTCCAGAGATGCTGCAAAACTTTTTGAGTATAGTTTTGAAGGAATTCGCAATTCATGGAGATGCGCGTCCGAGCAACAGTGAGTCATCCGCAAATAGCGCGTGGTTTATTGGGTCGATTTCTTTCATAATCCTGATCCCAGGAAGGTTGCCCTTTTGTTTGTCCAAAGTTAATTTTCTGCTCAGAGAATCGGCCATCAATATGTATAGGAATGGTGACAAGGGATAGCCTTGCCTCAGTCCCCTGGTGGCTAAGAAGAAATCTGCTGGTCTGCCGTTTACCATTGGGGCTATCCAGATCTTTTCTAGACATGCTTTGATTAGATTTATAAACTCTTTGAATCCAAAGGCTGAAAGGACCCTGTACAAAAAGGAGCGATTAACTCTATCAAAAGCATTGCACATGTCCAGTTTTATAAGCATACCTTGTTCTTTGCATGAATGGCTCGAGTGCAAAGCTTCTTGGACTTGGATAACATTGTCCAGAATGTGTCTTCCTTTCACAAATCCCCTTTGGGCTGGAGAAATGAGCTTTTGCAAGAGAGGCTTGATTCTGCTCGCCAGAAGTTTGGCCACTATCTTGTAGGACGCATTGCACAATGAAATCGGCCTGTACCTGTCCAAAGATCCAGCATTTGTCTCCTTAGGAATTAAGGCAAGAAAGGTAGAGTTGATTCCACCCCCGATCCTTGCCTTTCTCATGAATCCAGGTATCATTCTGAGGAGGTCTGGTTTGATTAACGCCCAGCAGATTCTGTAGAAATGGATTGAAAATCCATCGGGTCCTGGCGCTTTGTCAGGCTCCATAGACAAACTATGTTGGATACTTCTTCTTCCGTTACTGAGCTCATGAGGTTTTCATTATCCTCCATACTGATTAGCTTTGGAATAGTAGTGAGGAACTCTTGTAAATCTTCCTCACTCCCCTGTTTTTCTGCTGTAAGTAGAGTTTGGAAGTGTTTCACAGCAGCATCCTTGATTTGGGCGAATCCTTTGCATACTTGTCCGTTAGATAAGGTGATTTCTGCTATATGGTTTCGGCTGAGTCGAGCCCCATACTGTCTATGAAAGTATGTGGTGTTTCTGTCCCCATCTTTAAGCCACAGGCTGTGGGAATTTAGGCGCCAGTACTCTTCCTCGCTTCTGAAGGAACAATATGTTTTCCTTTGTGCAATTTTTTCTTGGTCTAAATCCATGGAATGGATATCTTTCTCTTCCAAATCAAATTGTATTTCTTCCAGCTGAGTGACAACCTCTTTCCTCTGACTGGTGGGAGTTTTCATAGGTTTCTTTATCCACTCTTTAAGGACGTTCTTTGTATTTTTTATTTTTTGCTCCCACACATAGCTTGGGGAACCTGAGATTTCTGTACTCCATGCTGTTTGGACTGTTTCAAAGAATCCTTCTCTTTCCGCACAGAGGGGACTGAAGCGAAAGGGGGAGGGCCAAGATCCTCTTCATCTTTCAAACAGAGGAGGACAGGTTTGTGGTCCAAGCTGAGCTTTGGAAGGATCTTATTGATGACTATTCTTTTTCCCATCATTATAAAGCTGCTGATGAGGAATCTATCCAGCCTTGCTGCAATATGATTTTCTCCTGTTCTGTTGTTGGTCCATGTATATTTTCCTTTAACTAGCTTGAAGTCTACTAAGTCCCTTTGTAATATTATGTTCTCCACTATGGTAAGAAAAGGGTCTCTTGAGTAAGTCCCTCCTCTCTTCTCTTTGGGATCAAGAATTATATTCATGTCACCTCCTATAATTATGTTCCTGGGATTGTTATGGTCTAGAAACTCCGAGAGTGTTTTCCAACACTCTCTCTTTTCCTCGTAGTGAACAGGAACATACTTATTAAACAAGGCTAGGCTGAGATTGCTTGCTGTGTGTCGCAGTTCAGTAAATATCCAATGTTGGGTCTCGAATGATCTTTCTAGAGAGAAGGAGTTTTTTGCCTAGAATGTTCCTATTCCTCCAGTCGTGCCTCTTGCACTCACAACCTTTCCAGAGTCGAATTTCCATTGGTGTTACTGGTGCTTAGAAGGATCTCCCCTTCTACTTTTGTTTCTTGGAGCATGAGGATGTCTGTGGGTTCCATTTTCAAAAGATCTTTAATGGCTTCTGCTTTTGCGGGATTCCCCAAACCCCTGCAGTTCCAAGAGGTCAGCTGCATCATTTACCACTTGTAGGGGTAGGCCCTCCTCCCTTAGGGGCCCTTGGCCTGGTATTCCTCCCAAGTGTCATTTCTATGGTAGCTTGACTGCTTAGGGTTTTCTGTCTTTCTGACTCCTCTTCTCTAGTTTCCCTGTTTGTTCTTCTTCCAACCTTTTTTGCTGGCCTTTCACATGTTTCATCGTATGATGAGCCCATATTCTCTGTGGTTTTCTTCTTTTGTTTGATTATATCTGCATAAGAGGGGGAGGAAATATTGCTTGAGGTAAGGACTGGGTTATTACCTGGGTCTATGGTGTCGTTATTCTCCAACAGAGGTGGATCTTCTCTATTTGCCTCTGGAGGATCTGAAGGCGGCATAAGGATTTCAAAGGGGTTTTTATCCCCCCAATGTTGTTTGTGTCTCTGCTTCCGGTGTTTTGATTGCTTGCATTTCCATTGCCTACTTTATTCTCTGACTCTTTAGCCTTGTTTTTGTTGTTCTGTTTGCTGCTTGTTGGTTTCTTTGCCTGTTTCCATTGTTCTCCCTTTTCCTTCTCTGATGCCTCCTCATTTCTCTTTTTACAATGTCTTGCGAAGTGCCCGTACTCATGACAGTGTCGACACTTGAATGGCAGTTGTTCGTAGTCGAGCTCTTGGATGTGTGTCCAATCCGCCATCGATAGCTTTATTACTTCAGGTGGCCCGATTTCCAGGTAAACCTCCACATAGATCCGAGCGCAGGAGAATTGGTCCTTCCTCGGAGCCTGATCTATGTATCTCCTTAGGGCGTTGTTGATGGATTGAAGTGAGTTCTGACTCCAGCAATGAAGGGGAAGGTGCGGGAGGCGCACCCAGACATGAACAGCCATGGGCACATCTTGTGCTGGGTCAAAATCTGGAGACCATTTGTTCAAGTATAGGCCTTGAGGGCCCATGAAGTATGGCCCATTTCTGAAGATCAGGCTTTTGTCCTCTGCATTATCAAACACGAAGACGAAGAACCCTTTGCCTACAAAGTGACTCTTTATTCCTTCGTTGACCAGTGGTAACCAGTTCCTTTTGACCCATTCTTCGACTGCTCTCAGGGATGGCCATAGTCCGGTAAACTGGCCAATGAGGCCTCTTTCTGCGAGTTTCAGCGCTGCTTTGCAGGTTTCCTCCACAGGCAAGGTCACCGTGGGGATGCTGTCTAGTTTTTTAACAAACTTTTGCTGCGGGCCTGAGGGCTGGCGATTCCTTGTAGCAACTACTAGAGCTTTGAATGCTTTGAGCTCCGGAGGTAAGGGAGGAGGGGCCACAGGGCCACCTCCAAGCTCCATGGGGGAGATCGCGTGAGGATGGGTCGATTCAGATGGCGCGACTAGGGTTGCAGCAGCGCAGCTCTAAGCACGCGAAGATTATTTTTTTTTTAGAACAATAAATTTTTTTAAAATATTATATTTTTTCACGTTTAAGAAAACTACCACTTTCCACATTCCCATTTATCGAGATTTACATTAAGTTGAAGATATTATTTCTATTAATATTTTATATAATATTAATAATAATTTTCTATCCACATACTTAAAACAAATTCATAATAGTAATATTTTTAAAAAAATTTTAAATTTATCCAAAAATAAATTAATATTTAAGGGAAAATCATGTGTTGATTATTATAACAGAAAAATATTATAAAAAATTTCAACTCAATATGTATAATAATATATTTTCTATGCACAAACATTTAAAAACAATAATTCGAAAAAGTAGAATATTTAAATATTATCTTTTTTTTAGAAAAACTACCTCTTTCCATTTCCATTTATTGAGGATTTTACATTTAATTTTGATACTCTTTCTTTTCTTTCTTCCTTTTTATAGTTCTAGAAATTTATTAATAATATAATATGAATAATATATTTTTCTCCAAAAATTTTAGGAAGCATAATTCAATAAAATTAGTAAATATTTTTAAAATTTAAAAATATAAATGTGTTTTTCAAAAACTTTCATTTCCATTGTTTTGTCAAGATTTACTGCTATTCAAAGGTTTTTTAAGATTTCGAAATTTATGATGCTTCTCTCACTTTATAATTTTCAAAGCACTTGGCTATTCTAGATTCTATATGGAGGAAGCAAGAATTTTGCACGAGGAATATGAGAATTTTTTTTAAGAGATTTCTCGTTTTTCATTTTAATTTTTTTTTTCAAGATTTACGGCTTTTCAGTGCTTTTTAAGATTTCAAAATTTATGATGCTTCGCTCACTTTATAATTTTCAGATTACAGGTGATTCTAGGGTACTCAACTATTCTGGATTCTACACGGAGGAAGCAATGAATTTTGACATAGAATCAAAGGAATATCAGAAATTATTTTTAAGAGATTTACTGCTTTTCATTTTAAGATTTTTTTCAAGATTTCAAAATTTATGATGCTTCTCTCACTTGGCTATTATGGGTTCTACGCGCTTGGCTATTCTGGATTCTACACAGAGGAAGCAAGGAATTTTGAACCAAAATCTGAGGAATATGAGCATTTAAAAAAAAAGAGATTTACCGCTTTTCATTTTAAGATTTATTTTCAAGATTTACAACTTTTCACTGTTTTTTAAGATTTCAAAAATTATGATGCTTCTCTTAATTTATAATTTTCAAAGTACAGGTGATTCTACGACACTTGGCTATATTATATGACACTTCGCTATTCCGGATTCTACACGGAGGAAGCAAAGAAATTTGAACCAGAATCAGAGGAATGTGAGATTTTTTTAAAGAGATTTACCACTTTTCATTTTAAGATATTTTTTTTCAAGATTTACCGCTTTTTAAGGAATTTTGGACCAAAATCAGAGGAATATGAGAAACTTTCATAGGGACCCTCTAGTCAGGCAATGGAAATTAGGATCGAATTATTATTAATTTAGATAAGTATTATTATTTGTAAAACTTAATTGTTGTTTTAATCATGTAAACTTATTCTCAATAATAATAATAATTGAAGAGACCCTCATATTGCACCACAAAAGGAATCTCAATTAGTCTCATTACATATGGCAGAAACCAGGGAGAGGGTTTGTGATGACTATGTTAAAAAAAAATTAACTTGTTTATTAGCTATTAGTTAAAAAAAATGTGAAAAGACAAGCAATTTTTGATAATAAAATATTTTCAATTCAAATATTTGGAAAATTTAATTTGATGATATTATTTTCTATGAATATTTGTTTTTATATTAAAAAAAGAAATATTGTTAAAACAAATGTTATTAATTTTAATCATTTTTTGTCAATGACTAAATTCATTCCTTATATTTAGGAATTTATATGATAGATTTGTCCCTAATATTGAGGAATTTATATAATAAATTTGAAACAATATATTAAATTTTGAATTACCAAATTTTATTAAATCTTGTGTTAATAAACTAATTTAAATATAAAATATATATAGAGTTATTTTGATAAAAGTGACATTTATTTGTTTAATTTGGTAAAAGTAAACTAATAAAAATGAAATATTAAAAAATTGTATACATGACATTATTTTATTAATTTCTTAATTTTTTTCTTAGGTGGTTATTTTTGAGTTGAATTTTCCTCTAAGTGAATTTTAATTGTATTATCTTTTTTTTTAATCCAAATTGTATTTAATAGCTATTACTTTATTGCCATTTTTATTGTGAATCTTTAAAGGATGCTAGCTCAATGGAAGAGTACATTCTTTATATGCAGGAGGTTGGTGGTTCAATTCAACTGTGTCCTAATATGAATTAATCAATGATATTGTAGTTTATTTTTAATTAAATACTTTTAATGTTGGTTTATTTCAATGGTTAGATGTTTTTCTTGATTCATTATTTTATTTTGCCTCTAAATAGAAAAGTGATGTTATATTGGCTTTAAATGTAATTTTTTATTGCCTCTAGAGAGACAATAGTTAGGATCAAAGACATTGTCTCCTTAAAGACAATATGTCTTTAATCCCAACTTTTGTTTGTAGAGAGACAAAAATGAAATCATCTCAAGGGAGACAAAAAGGTTTGTGTTATATATTGTCTTTATAGAGAGAATATTTTAAGACAATTTATTTTTAAGATAATTTGGTTTGAGATACGCGCCTAAAGACAATAATTGATACAATACACAAGTTTTCTTTTGTCTCAAGTTAAGACAATTTACTCAAAAATTGTCTTAAAACCCCCATTTGCGTTGTAGTGTGCCATGTGGCAACCTGTGAGCTCTACCATTTTTCAACTATTCCTATTCTCTTTGCCAATCAAAACATACCAAAATCGTGTGCCATATGGCAATCGGTAGAGCCTCCAAATCATTGTGTTGATCTCATGGGGGGTCCATGACATGTCCTATGGAATTTTTCCATATCTTCTGAAAGTCCACTTTGATCTTCCACTTGTTCCTTAATGAATGTGTACCTTGTCTCACCATTTTATTGGGTCAACGAGATTGTTTAAATGTCGTGTATCTCTTGAGATCATCCACCATTTAGTTTCTCATTCAATTACTAGAATTTTCTAATTAGAGAAAGCATGCTCAAACTTAAAGATTAATACTTTTTGTGCATCTTGGGCCATTATCTTCCATAGGTTCACCTGGATATGCACACTATCTAACATAATAATGTTGGGGGGGTTTTACCATTTAGTTTTAAGCCCTCATGTAATGTTGATTTTCAAATTGTTGTAGCTTCTCATCTAGGATTATTTTTTTAGAGTGGGATATATCATTCGAAGTTCCCAATGAGAAGTACATAACCAAGTTTTTTATAAGACCATTAGGTTTTCAAAACCTTATTAGAAACTCAATAATCTTCAAGCTTCCTTGGACTTTACCTAATGAGGGTATGCAATATATCCAACCATCATATTTATTTCTTTGGACCCATGAATGATACTTCTACTATCCCGAACATCCTGTTCGATACTAACGAGACCTTGTTGTTATCAATGACAACATATGTGCAACAATTAGGCCAATGCATTCATTTTTTTTCACTTTATGTTGATGATGCAATGCAATATAGGGAGCATATCTGAATTATTTCAAAGGTCCATTTCAAATATTATTACATAATTTAAAATGGTAGATCCTACTTATTTGGATTATTTTTTTGGTTATTAAAGTATGGAAGAAGGAATAAGGTATTTTTATGTCACAAGCCAAGTATACATGATATATTCTAAAGAAGTTCAAAAATTTGAGTTGCAAGCCAACAACAACTCGTTTTGAATTTGGGTTTAATTTATATAAAAATGATGATTCCAATCCATTCGATAACATTGTATAGCATCAGTTGGTTGGAAGTGTAATTTACCTAAATACAAATTGACCAGATATATTTATTGTGGTCAATATGGTATCCATAATTATTTCAAAACCCAAGGAATTGCATTACAAATTATTCATGAAGATTTTGAAGTATCTACATGGTATAGTTGGTTATGGCTCAGTATATAGATTCATGTAGGGTTTCAAGTTGATTGTTTATACAAATCTAAATATAGCAAGTTGCAAGGATGATAGGAAATTTACTTCAAGGTATTCATTTAGTATGAGTTTAGTAATAGTTGATTGGAGAGTTATTAAGCAAGCCACAATTTCTCTCTCCATGGCCAAAGAATAATGCAGAGTTGTAGGAATAGTTTTTGAAGAAGTCTAGTTAGTAAAATTTTTAGAGATCTGCATGAGTGGTAAGAACAACCCATTTAGTTAATTCGTGACAATAAAAGTGCTATTAATATGACCAAGAGCCTTGATTTTAACAAAAACAAAGAACACATTTATATTTGGTCTTATCGTATTCAAGACATGGTTGAGTAAGGTGTGATTATGATCATGTACTACATAACAAAAGATTAGGTTGCAAATATCTTCAATGAAGCACTATGAAAGGAAAAGCTTTCCAATTTCATAGGCGATATTGGAATTTTTCCCAATGATCATTATGGGGGAGAAATGATAGAATAATGATTATTTATCTTATTCTATATTTATTATTGTTATCTATATGTCATGTTTCAGAGGGTCAATTTGAGATACAAAATTATTAGTTGAGAGATTTATGGAGAGATTACAGAGAAATTGTTGAGATGTTTTAAGGAATGATTAAATCAAGGATTTTTTCATAAACATGTAAAAATTTTGGCTTATTAATGAAACTGTTTGAAGGTGTACTATACTTGCTAAATTTATGATTGGCTCCATACTTCTATGCTGAAATGACCCTCAACTTCAAGCGATAATCTCACCAAGAATTAAGCAAACTCAAATTAAAAAAAAAAAAATTAGAAACCAATTTTTAATTGTAAATTATTTAAATTAAGTGTATTTGAAAAAACTATAATTTGAAAAACATGCTTGCATTGTTAATAGTTTAATTCTTCTATTTTCTTTTAAAATTTTAAGGTGTGGAGCTTAGAGTAAGAAACACCTAATACAAATAAATGAAAATTATTCTTATAAGAAATCTTTGATTATTTTTTTCTATTAAATAGATAAATGTTAGATAAATATATAGTTTTGAAATGTTAAAATCAAAGACATGGAAAACTTTACATGAATAATTTAACACATTTAAAATTTCCTTATAACATATCTATCATTATAGCATTATTCACACTATTAAATTTTTATCTCTAAAATTAATATGGAAATTATATATGTTTTCATTGCACCGAGAGGCACTCTATAGCCCAATATATTAGGAAGATGGTGTCATGTAATGTAACGTTACATTAAAAAATATTAAGAAAATATGAGGGAGATGTTGTCACATAACATAAAATATTAAAACAATATGACGGACATGTTGTCACGTAACATAGCGTTACATTAAAAGAAAATATTAAAAAATATGAAGGAGATGCTATCACTTAACATAATGTTACATTTAAAAAAATATTAAAAAGAATATATGTGTCGGCTAATACAAAAAATAATAAAACAAATATATGTGTCTGCTAATATATATTGTATACGCTGAAGATATGTGTAATGTTATTTTAAAATAGAGAGAATTAATTAAAAAAATTAATTTAAATAAAAAAATGTGTCAGCTAATATTAACAAACTCAATTTTGAAAATGATATATATACAATTTAAAAAGAGACTGATTAGCTTATTCATCCAATAACAAAGAAAATTCATCGAATAACAAGGAAAATTAGGTGACACTCATTTTTGAAAATGAATATACTATACAACTTTAAAAAGAGATCGATTAGCTTTATTCATCCAATAACAAAGAAAATTCATCGAAATGACAAGGAAAATTAGGTGAAGGAAGCGAAGTATTCAATTGGCGATATTTTGTAATAATAACCACATAAATTTCAGGTTGCATTTAGGTTTTCAGTTGTAGGAAGGTAAACTCAATATAATGGAAGGTGCTCACTAAAATTAGGAGTGAGGGGATATTAGGTATTAATAATATTACATTTGAATTAGTATTTCTCCCAACCCCTGGCCACTATTCGTTAGGTGGGGGTGGTTATAAATATTGGGTAACAAATAATATTGTAATATTATATTTTATGTAATCAATATATTTGTAACAATTAATATAGATGTGTTCCATCTATAAACTTAGTTAATAAGTAGATAAAAACTTAATATTTACAATATGACAAGATTTTTAATCATGAATATTTACCATGGATATTATGAACTTCTAAGTAGGTTTTTTTAAAATACCATGGGCCAGTACCCACAAGAGAAAGGTAGAGAGGGAGAGGAGGGAAGAAAATTATAATACCATGGGATACTAACATGGTTTATCAATGCCATGGGCTACTACCATGGTTTATCAATACCATGGGCCATCTAGACATTGGATTATTATTTTATGGGTCTAGGCTTTTAGTTGCTCTAATACAATGGACCAATACCATGGCCTATCAATACCCCATGCCGAAAAACAATAACTTATTTCCAAATAAAAATATTTTACAAATAGTTTATTTCAATTTAATTTTATAGCATTTTTTAATTAAATCTAAGAGAAAAATGTTATAATTACTTTTAAGGTATATCTAAACCCTCCATCCTCACTACTACTAACAATATTTTCATAGAGATCAAAATGGCCGGTTTTTAATAAATTTAAAAAATGAGAATACTTTTATATACATATGTGAAATTTATATAATATAAATAATAGTATAAAGAACTATGATACATGCTCTTAACCAAGGATCCAAGCAATTAGAAAGAAAAGTAATTAACAATTGAAAATGAGAATACTTTTTATATACATATGTGAAATTTATATAATATAAATAATATTATAAAGAACTAGGATACATGCATCTTAACCAAGGATCCAAGCAATGAGAAAGAAAAGTAATTAACAATGATAGAGGAAAGATAGCACGTGATTCTTTTAATTTTTTTATTATTGTATTTTCTTTAACATGATTGATGCAAAACATAGGTTTAGTATTTTACAACCAATTATGTTTTTATTAATTTAAATGATTTCTTAAACACAATACAATGGGATCATATTTAAGAAAGAGAGTGAGATGGAAGGGGAAATAGAGTGTGCGAGAGAGACATAGAGGTGATAGACATAATGAGAGAGAGAGGAGGGGGAGAGAGGGAGATGGATTTGGAGGGGGAAAGAGAGGAAGCGAGAAGGGAGAGATGACATTGGAATGAGGGAGAGAGGAGATGAGGGAAGAGAGAGAAAAGGAGAGGATAAAGATAAGGAAAGAAGGGGAAGGGAGAGTTAGGGAGACATAGATATGGAGGGGGGAGAGAGGAGGGGAGAGAGAAAGGGAGAGGGAGGGACATAGTGACGTAGTTTGAAGGTGGAGAAAGAGTGTGTGTATGATGGGGGGAGAAACTGGGAGAGATAGGAGAGAAGGGAAGAGAGAGAAAGGAAAAAGAGAGAGGACTTGAGAGGGAGGACATGAGAGAGAGGGGGAGAGAAAGAGATGGAGTGGGAAGGGAAAGAAAGACATAGAGATAGAAAGGTGGAGAGGGAGAAACAAGGGAGAGAGAGAGAGAGAGAGAGAGAGAGAGAGAGAGAGATGAGAGAGTATTTTGGGAGTGATAAGGAGAGACAAGGGAGATAGAGGATTAGATGGGGAGGTAGAGAGATAGAGAAGAGAGGAAATATATATACGAGAGGAAGGGGGGAGATAGACAGGAAATGAAGAGGGATATATATATATATTATTATATAATTATTATATTATTATATAGATATGGGGAGAGAGAGTGTGTGACATATGTTTAGGGGGTTGAGATAGAGAGAAAAATAAGGAGAGATGGAAGGAGGTATAAATATAGATAGTGGGGGAGAGAGGAAAGTTAGATAAAGATTGATAAATTTACGAAGAGACGGATAGAGTGAGATGGGGGAGGTAGATAGACATAGAGAGGAAGGTGGAGAGAGACAAAAGAAGACATTGTCTCACAAAGACAAATACAAACATAGGAGTTAGATTGAAAAAGTCATGAATATTGTATATTTTGAATGTGGTTGTTGATTTCTAATCCTATTTGATCACATGCACTATACGCATTGATTTCAACATAGATGTTGATTTATAATTATATTTAATACCTTACATTAGATGCATTGATTTCAGTGTAGATGTTGATTTATACTCCTATTTGATTACGCACAAGATGCATTGGTTTTAGTGTAGATATTGATTTCTAATCCTATTTGGTCACTTAAACTAGATGCATTGATTTCAGTTTATATGTCGATTTCTAATCATATTTAATACCTTGCACTAGACGCATTGATTTTAGCGTAGATGTTGATTTCTACTCATATTTGATTGCTTTCATTAAATGCATTGGTTTCAATGTAGATATTGATTTCTAATCCTATTTGACTTTTTGCACTTGATGCATTGATTTCAGTATAGATGTTGATTTCTAGTCCTATTTGATTGTTTGCACTAGATGCATTGATTTTAGTGTAGATGTTGATTTATGATTTGATGCAACAATATATCTATATATGATGTACATTAATTTCAAAGTAATTAGATTAATTGTGTGCATTGATTTTAGTGTAAGCACATCTCTACCTCCTCCATCTATATCTATATCTCCCATTGTCTCTCCTTCTTTATCTCTCTACCTCAACCCCTAAACATACACTCTATCCCTCCCTTTCCCCTCCCTCTCTCTCTCTTCCCCTTATCTCTCTCTAACATTTCTCTCTCTATATCTATATCTCTTCCTCCCTCCTTGTCTTTGCCTCTCTCTTCTTCCCTCTCCTCCTCCATCTATATCTCTATCTCCCCTTGTCTCTTCTTCTCACCCCCAAAACATGCATAGTCAATCTTAGTTAAGCACATAAAAATTATTCAACCATAAATAAAATACTTCAATTTTCATCCTAAATAAAATGTTTTCTTGCCCCAAATGTTTTCTTCTTGAAACTATAAACTATTTATAATTGGGTACATTCCTATTATTCCCATTTTCTATCATTCAACATTGATAATTACTTTGCATTCAAACGCAGTAATAGAAAATAACTACCATTGAAAATTATTTTGGATTTAACACTCTATAAGTCACAATGATTGAATTTCAGGAAAACTACTATTAATGCTTGAGAGAAACATAGACAAGGTATGTTATGTACTACAATAGCTCGAGTTAAATATTTGAATGTTATGTGGTTCCAACTACTCTTTTCATATGATCTATATGGGAAAATGGAAAAACTAATAGACATGACAATAGGAACAATACAAGAAAATAGTTTCATATTGATTGCAGTGAAGATTGTTTGTAATTGACTATATTCTTATTGTTCACATTTTCTCTCTATCAAATTTTTTTCATTGACACTTTGCACTCAAAATTTGTATTTCATCATTCAAGTTATTATAAGCCTCTCTCATCTCAAAGCAAATTTTAAATTAAATTGACCAAATTAATCTTAGACATATTTGGCATATTCAAAATGATCAAAATAATTAGATGTTCAACAAATTTTGTATGATCGCACACTACTAAAACCAACCTAGATCCATCTTAACACCGGATCTATCAAGCGCTGAGAGGGATCAAATATCTCGAGGTGTGAACCTTTCCTCACGTTTTGCACTCAAAAAATAGGTGTGCACCTCCAGAGATTTGATCCCTCTAAGCACTTGATAGATCCAGCATTAAGATGGATCTAGACTCATATAAATTACAATCTTAGAAATAAAACTAAATAATGAAGATGCTAAAATTAAAGAATTACAAAATCCAAACATTAATTTCACTTTGAAACATACATAACGATATTAGGAAGTTGAGTGTAACGTTGAAGCTTTAGATAATTAGAGTTACAAGTTCTAATTCATTATTAGTAATTCTTATTCCATTGTTTAGTCCGAAAATTATTATAATGTATAGAGTAAATTCTTAAATTTTAAATGTAACATTAATATATATACCTCTATCGTAGAAATAATATATATATAGAGTAAGTATTAGTTAGGATATTGGTCTTACTTTTAATATTATAAAGAGAATGTATTTATCATTACTTCCGAAGACAGATACAATAAAGTTTAGGAAGCCGGTCTTCACTACAAAATTTAAAAAGTTTTGTATGTAGGGATAGATAAAGCGCCCTTATTTTAAAAATTTCAACTTGGTCTTTTTCAAAGTCTTTATTGAATATTTAATATGAAAAAATTAAAAAATTTAAGAATATCTATAAAATATAATATAATTTAAAATGTTTGGGTAACATTTTAAAATTTAATAACAAAAAATATTAAGTATTATAAAATAATTGTAAACTAATATAATTAAAAAATAATCAATTTTTTATGTTACAGCTTAAATGGAAATAAATTTATATTTGCCAACAAAATATTTACATTAAGAGTATATGTCCCAAAACATGATGTAGGAACTTTAAACTAATAAACTTATCATAACTTATTTCCATTGTTTGACATTTAGCCAAAAACAAATACAAGATAAGCTTAATATCATGCTAACTAATTAACCCATGGAGTGTTGTGTGTTTGACAAAGGAAAATCAAGTGCACATATAATCTAATATGTCATAGAAGTCACCATGATTGCCGAGTAGAAAATAAACAAAACATAGACCAAAAGAGACTAAGTGTCCAGAAGAACTACTAGTCTAAGATTGCATTAGAGTTGCTTTAGGTTACTAGTCTAAGACAATAACTAGAGAGATCGCATTAGACTTGACTTTAGGTATTAGTCTAAGACAATAACTACATAGATTTTACTAGAGTTTCATTGAGGTATTTCTTATGATCGTGCCTTCAGTTGAAGTGCTACCGAGAATCTGGGTCAGTTGAAGTGCTACCGAGAATCTGAGTCAGATACCGTGAAGAATGTTACACCACAGTTATCGTGGAGACTAAGTCATCTAAATTGTATCTTTTGTCCCAGAGGATCATAGTGGAGACTAAGTGATCCAAGTTGTACCTTGTGTGGGGAAGATCTTTTTGATTTCGGTGGAGACTAAGTCATCCAAGTTGTACCTTATGTCCGAAAAGATCTTTTTGATCTCCGCATATCTGTCAAATAATTAATAATCTTCCACTTGTTTATGAGAAATGACCTTGTGAAACAAAGTCTCCAATTCCTTTTCTAGAACCACTCAATGAAGAAAGAGAAATCTCCTTTTACAAAATTCGATGAGATCAATAGTCCATGTAAAAATAAAATGAATAATTTCAGAACCTAAATAATAAGTATAGTAACCCAATTCCTTGACTTCGACCTGAAAAATCTCATTCAAACTTAAAAAAAACAATATAGATATGATATGCCATACAAACTTCAGAAAAAACAATATAGAAATGATATGCCAGAGAATGCCAACAAAAACAAGTCTCCTTTTGTAAAAATAAGCATATCTTCATTCAAATCTTACTATCTACCGGCTTTTAAATATTAATATAAATCATTCAAATCTTACCATCGACCCGCTTTTAAATATTAATATAAATCATCATAATGATAAACAAAATCGTTCACATAATTTCATATGATTTACATGATCAAGCAATCTCGAAAGCTAAAGTCTCTTTCAAAATAATAGAGAAGAATATTGTAGACAAATCCAAATAAGAATAACCTGCTTTGTTTCACATGTAGACAAACAATACAAATAGAGCGAAACCGTCATGCGGACACAGCTGCCCCAAGCAGGCCGGGAATTTGACGTTGCACGGAACATTTTTTTGGGTTTTTAAATGTATTTGACAGTTTAAAAATATTTGGAAATGTTGAAAGTGATGTGTAAAAAATCTAAAACACTAAATTTTAAGTTCACATATTTAATTTAATGGTCATAATTCATAGTAACCAATAACAACGATTATAATTTGGAATTTTAATTTAACTGTCATAGTTTATAACAACGAATATAGTTTGGAATTCCTGAGTGTTTTAATTTTACTGTCATAATTCATAGTAACCAATAACAACGAATATAGTTTGGAATTCCGGAGTGGAAGGCCATTGATCAACCATAAAAATCATCGACAGTGGGAAGGCCATATAGGCTGTAGAGAATCAAGATGCTAGTAGGTTGCAACATCCGATGAGGATTATACGTGATCTTCCATATTTATTGCGTATCTTGCTAGCGATGTGGACCATCAAACAGGATTCCTTCCCTATCTTCAAGGGGTCTCAAACCATTTACTCCACCACCAACCATTTAAAGGCCTCCTGACAATAGAGTTTGATGGGTAGAATCACAGCAAGTGTTAAGATGGATAGTTCATCTCCATGGTGCTTATTGGGATGTGTTTGAAAAACAAGATCTGTATGATATTTGCATTTTTTTTTTTCAATTTCTTGATTTGATCTCTGAGGGAAACAATGAATATCACCCCAAAAAAAACTCCTGAAAACTTCAAGATTGAAAAGAATGACAACCTTAAATCTATTTAAAACATAAATTGATAGGCATAAAAAACAAACACCCGTATTCAAATGAAATTTGATTTGACAGGCAAAAATTATGCAAAAATTATTTGAAATTCCAGACCTGGCCAAGTCTTCGATTTTGACGTCATGTGAGAGGTAATTGTCCTTATTAAAACGTATTTGACACGGACTTTACACACAGGTTAAATTAACAACTTTAAATGTGACGTGGATGTGTAAATCATCGAATATTTCGTCTTCTATGTCAGTTCTTTAGCCTAAGCTTTTAAATATACTTAATATTGGGTATCACTAAATTCATACATTTAATCTACTTTTACCTATATTTTTATATTTACTTAATATTGGGTATCACTAAATTCATACATTTAATCTACTTTTACCTATATTTTTATATTTTGATATGGAGTGTTTTATGGATACTGAGGAACTGTGAGGATAGTCAAAAGTGATTGGAATTGGAGTAAAAAAATTTCAAAAAATTATGTGGTGTTTTGATGGTGGAAATGAATTCAGCACCATCAAAAACATCAAGAGTACCTAAAATTATGAACTTTGAAAACTTTTAATTAGATTTTTTCAAAATATGACCAGAATTTCCAGAACTTCGAGAACAAAACAGCATAATCGTTAGACTCTAGTTTTTATATTATATTATATTTTTTAAATTCATAAT
>APFE030094580.1:0-18676 GCA_000404065.3 Pinus taeda
TTCCACCTTATATCTGGTGTTCTTTGATGTGACTGTCTATTTTTCTTGCTCATTATTTTATGGTACTGATATGCAAAAATAATTCAAAGTGTAAATAAGGAAGATTTGTTAAAAGAACTAGATAATACTGATTCAGCACCCCTCTCAGTATTATTTTCAACAGAGAAGGACTCCCCTAAACAACTGGGATGGTAGGGCCACTCTTCGATTCATGAGAATCTGAGGAGATGAGAAGAACATGAGCAATATGATCACTACTCTCTTCGGGAACAGAGTGAACAACTGAAGGCGGAGCCAAGTCGACACTCTTTTCGACCAATGGTTCGTCGGGAACAGACACAAGAGATTTATGCTCAGGAAGAGCAGGATGGGAAAGAGATGAATCCAAGTCAATCTCTTTACCAACTAGGAGAGGGCTAGAAGAAAGCCTCTGATAATCAACAAGAAGTTGGGGTTGAGGAGCTGTAAGGTTTTCCAAAACTTTGGAAGCTTTATCCATAAGAGACAAAGGTGAAGAAGATGCTCTCCTTCACATAACCTACAGGGGAATTTATTTTTTACCTTCTTCTTACCATCGCTAGCCAAGGGTGTAGCATCCATATGATCTCCAGAGGTCGATGGGGATGGTCGATTCAGATTTTGAGACCATACCTCTAAGACTCTAGGAATACCAGGACAGTCTCGAAGGAGATGGTCACCCTTACGTAGCCTATAAGGGAATTTTAACTTATGTAAAGGATCGAAAGGTTTGTTGATGGGAAGTGAATTTGGAGAAATAGCTACACGGTTGGCCTCTCGCTTATCTAACTTCTTCTTATTCTTAACCTCCTGGTTACTAGATTTCAAACTTTCACTAGGTGAAGTAGAAGAGGAGGGTGAAGAAATAGGTGAAGAAGGTGACAGGTCAACCTTAGAATCAAATTGATGTTATTCAGGTGAAGGAGATGGCTGGACATAAGTTGGGACACTCGGGACCACCGAGGCAAAAAATAACCAGATAGATAAACCAATAGTTAACCCAAGAAGGGAAAATGTTGCCATATAAGGAGCACCAATATTTCCAAAAGAAGGAAAAGGACCAGGACTCTCATCGGAGGGGAATCCTTGACTGGTAAACTACGAAAATGTTTCCATTAGAATTGACCCTAAGGAATCACTAAGGAAGATAACTTTAACCAAGAATATGTCATGGGAAGTTAATTTTAAGACATTGAAACAAAACTTTTTCTTTTCATGTTTTAAGAGTAGAGAAAAGGACGAAATCTCTAGTCGCTTTCAGATTTAATGAGCTTGAAAGGAAAGGTGCTCTATGATCTTTTCAAATTTAAAGAGTCAGTAAAGATCAAAAATGACTACTTAGGGTACGCTAGGCATAAAGGATTACCAAGTAACTGTGAGCTGCAAAATACCTCCCAGCAAACCAAAAATTATGAGCACGAAATCTCCCCAAATGTTGTGTTCGGTGTATCATGTTTACAAGGCGACAGACTCGGCTTCCCATGGATAAAGGATTGCAACCTATAGGGGTCTCCCTTTATATACACGATGGTACGGGGAGCGCAAGTTCGTGCTAGTGTTGTCTAATGCAAGATCGTTGTGAATGACATTGGCTAGGTTTAAATATGCTGGAACACACCTCTAGCCTAGAACACTAAATGTGAGCATTAAGTTTCAATGCTTCCTTAGGTTAATTCAATAAATTTTAACGGTTTATCTAGAATTAGGTTTCAATTTCAAGGCCCTACCAATGTCATATGAAAACTTCTATATGCAGCTATATCAGAAAATAAATTTTTGTCTTCGATGAAAGTTTACATTAATTGAGGGATATAGAACACACAATCAATGCAACAACCAAAGAATGAAATATTTTACTAATACATGTCCTAAATCCACTTAATCTTCCTTTAACAACAAAAACTTTATTTCATTTCTCATGCTTATGATGATGCAATTCTAGCTTCTCAATAATGCTACTAATGCAATATTTTTGCTTAAGTAAACTAGAATGATGTTTTTCTTTTCATAAAATGAAAAATGTATCTTTCACATTAAACACTTTAATTAAAATTTTCACAATTCCAAACAAACAAGCATCGATCAAATCCAAAGCATGATAAATGAAACTAAAAGCAACTTCTTCCCTGAATCAAACAAACCAAACATAGATTTGCTTCAATCGAAAAACCAGGCGATGTAATCTATGCTCGAAAAGAGAAAAGAGACACTCGAAATAAGAGAACAAACGAGACTCGTTCACTCATTCAATTGAAAATGAAGTAATTAAGATGTTGCGACTAAAAGATGGATTAAATGAAGCAACAAATTAGAAACTTGACACAATGAGTAAAAAAACAAATGAATGGTAATTGACTTATATGCCCTAGGATCATAGAAACCATCCAAAAAACTCAAAAAATCAACCAATGAAACTTCAAGCCAATCAATCAATCAAACCCAACAAACAAAGCATCCTAGTCACCTCTAGGTGGAAGAAGAGAGTTTGAGGGTCAAGACACGCTGGCACTGGAATGGGTGAAACTCTATTTTTTCTTAACTCAGAAATCGACACGACTTTTTTCCTGAAACTAGCGCTAAAAAGGGGTCCGGTGCAACTGTCAGGCTAAAACTGGTGCTGGTCGACGCGACTTTTTGGCTGAAACTAGCACTAATCGGGGATAGGCGCGACTGTTTGGCTGAAACTAGTGCTGATCAAGGGATTCAAAGAAAAAATAAAAAAGAACTTCACATAGGGCCAGATGTAACACATCAGAGGGGGGGCTAGTGTCTTTATGCCTTCAAATAGGTCAATATAGATCCAAAAGACCATAAATAAACAAACTAGGCACACAAGTAGGAAAAAACAGAGTGATGAAAAGGAGATGTATTTCCCCAGTATGGTCGCCAATTTGTGGTGTAGGAATATCCTCTCCGTGGAAAAAAACGATTCCTCTAGCCCAAGAGAGTGGGTCTAGCGACAAGCAAGACAATCTAATGTAAATTTCTTTAGATTAGAATCAAATAAGAGGGTATACCTCTTATAATGCTAATCCACTTTATGGTGATCTTGCTTCCTTGATCCAGCGTCCTTTCATTCCTTTCGTTCAAGTACCTGAAACAAACCTGCAAGAAACAACATCAAACGTGATAGCATAAAATCAAATCGAATCTACTTAAAAATTCAAGGAGTTCTAAGCTATCAAATGTAATATACACCCGATATAGGAAATAAACCATTAGTTGTATTAAAATAAAATTCAAAGAGAAATATAACTGAAGCCTTGATGTTGGAGATCTCTCTTACAGTATCCAAGTCCCACTACACGCCTTTTCAACACTCTTTTCCTCCTCTAGCTTGACATGAAATGGCTTCCAAGCTCTAACTCTCTCTCCTCATGCTTTAGCTACCAAAGACTAGTCTTTTGTCATCTAAGACTAATCTTCTTCTATCAAAAGCTAAAGATTTCATAATTTTGCAGTTGGTTCTATCTATCCACCACTTTCACTATGTGTTGTATTGTAACCAAAAAGGGTAGGAGGAATTGGTTTATGTAGGGAGAGGAGGATAAGAATGAGATCCACTCAAGGGGGAAGAAGGTCTTATCTCCTTGGGAAGGTCCACTTTTAAGGGGGAAAGAACCTTATATGGAGTTTTCGGCCCTTATCCAACCAAACAAACATCAAACACATCACCACTAGAAGTTTCTAGATGGGAAACTCCATTTCCTTTTATAAAAATAGTCCAGAAGTAGACCAACACAGGTATTGGGCTAATAGTAGCACCGATTGGCGTGGGTCACAGTGTAAAACTCTGCCATCGGCGCAGGTGAGACATTGGGAAAGAGCATTGATCTTAAAAAATAAGTTTTAAGAAGGATTCTTTGGAAATGTTCTGAAGGGAGTGGGGGCTACTTTCTTCAAGCTTCAAGGGATGCAAGAGCATAGGTTTCATGGTGAAAGTATAACACAGTAGTCACTACTAGGGTTCTCCTGGATCAAGAATGGGGAGTGAGAGGAGAGTGACAAATTACTGTGTAACAGGCCACAGGAGAGCTTACTCATTGATCTAGCCCTGCAACGCCCATTGTTTCTCTACACGAAGAGAACTTCTCAGAGTCACAAACTTTGTCAATGCATCTGTAGTATTCTTTAAAGTGTCCACCTTTACCAGCAACACCTTTTTGTCTTCTACCATATCCCTCACAAAGTGATATTGAACATCAATGTGCTTTGTCTTTGAATGATAAGCAGGGTTCTTTGCCAAGAAAATTGCACTTTGGTTGTCATGGTATATCCTTATAGCTCACTGTACTAACCCCATACTTGAACACAATCTCTGCAACCAAATTTCTTCCTTGCTTGCATGAGTGGGTGCTATGTATTCTGCCTCTAAATTTGAAAGTGCCACTACAAATTGTCTCTTACCCATCCAACTGATTTCACCTTCAAATAGGTTAAACACATACCCACTTGTATATCTTCTTTGATCCAGATCTCCAGCCTAGTCTGCATCAACAAAGCCACAAATGTCCAAAACTCTGTTCGATCCTGGTCTTCCTTGGTAGCACAAACCATAATCACTAGTGCCACACAAATACTTGAAAACCCGCTTCATTGCTTTCCAATGCTTCTTCCCTGGTTTTGACATAAACCTGCTCAATACTCCCACTGCATGTGCAATGTCTGGTCTAGCACAGACCATTGCATACATCAGGATACTAACTACACTTGCATATGGAACACGGGACATGTCCTCTTCCTCTTCTTATGTCTTGGGACATTGTTCAGTAGATAACTTTACACCTATAGGAATAGGAACCTTCACTGGTTTACTATCCTGCATATTAAACTTCTACAGTATTATCTTGACACATTTCCTCTGGTTTAACCAGAGCTTCCTCTTTGCCTGATCTCTTTTAATTTCCATGCCCAAAATATGGTTTGTAGCACCAAGATTTTTCATGTCGAATTTGGAGGACAATTGGGTCTTCAAATCCTGGATAATTTCTTTGTCATTTCCAACCAGCAACATATCATCCACATACAAGATCGGATAAATAACATGGTCACCAATTAATTTAAAATACACAAAGTAATCTGCTTTGCTTCTGGTGAAGCCAAGTCCCTGTATAAATGTATCAAATTTCTAATATGACATCCTTGTTGACTTTTTTAACCCATACAAAGACTTTTTCACTTGCATACCAGTTCTTTCTTACCCTTCACCACAAAGCCTTCAGGTTGCTTCATGTAGCTGTCTTCTTCTAGATCCCCACGAAGAAAAGTTATCTTCACATCCATCTGTTCTACCTCAAAATCAAAAGCAACAACAATAGATAAAAGTAATCTAATAGAAGCTACCTTGGAAACAAGAGAAAATATATCACCAAAATCAATTCTCGACACCTAGGAATAACCTTTTTCTACCAACCGAGCTTTGTATTTCTCCACCTTTCCTTTTGCATTCATCTTCTTCTTGAACACCCATTTGCTACCAATGAGTTTCCTTCCAGCCGGCAACTCCACCAGATCCCAAGCCTCACTTTTGTGCAAAGATGTCATTTCATCAACCATGACCTCTTTCAAGAGTTTGTCATCCTCTGAGTCTATTGCTTCCTTCAAATTTCTGGGATCATTATCAGTAATAGATAAAGCAAAATTTGAACAAAAAGTAGATGGAATATACCTTTCTAGCTGCCTTCTTTCTTGAACTGATCTTGTCATAACTGGAGTTTGTGTCTCTTCATATTCGGATTCCTCTTTTACTGTAGAGTCTCTTCAAACTCTATCTTCTCAGGTTCCTTTGGTTGGACTTCATGTTTAATAACATCTTTCACCTCTCTGAACACCACATCTCGGCTGTACACAACCTTCCTTATTACTGGTTTATAGATCTTATAACCCTTTAAACCATCCTTATACCCAATAAATATGCACTTTTCAGATTTATTATCCAACTTTGTTCTTTTCTCCTTTGGAACATGTACATATGCATCACATCCAGATACCCTCAGATGTGAAAGAGAGGGTTTCTTACCAGTCCATAACTCTTGTGGAGTCTTATCCTCCAACACTGATGAAGGTGATCTTTTGACCAGGTAACATGAAGTCTCCATCGCCTTTGCCCAGAATTCCTATCCTAACCCAACATCACTGAGCATGCTTCTTCCCTTTCCATCAGCGTCTTGTTCATTCTTTCTCCAACTCCATTTTTCTGAGGTGTGTATGGAGTAGTCTTCTGTCTTGATATACCACACTTCTTACAGAACTCTTCAAATTCCTTCTCGTAAAATTCTCCATCGTTATCTGTCCTCAGAACCTTTATCTTCTTCTTTGTCTGGTTTTCCACCAAAGCCTTAAATTCTTTAAACCTATCAAAGACTTCAGATTTCTTCTTGAGGAAATATATCCATGTATTCCTTGATAAGTCATCTATAAATGATACATAGTACACATACTTACCCATTGATGGAACCCTCACAGGTCCAAACACATCATTGTGTAAAAGCTCTAATATTTGTTTCACCCTCTTACCACAAGAGGGGGAACTCACCAGATTCTGCTTCCCATATACACAATTTTCATAGAAATAAAAATCCACAGAGTTATTATTCATAGCTTCTACCATGCCTTTACCATGAAGTATTCAAAGGGCCATGTCTCCAATATGTCCAAGCCTTTCATGCCATAACATGGTATTTTCTCAATAGACCACTAGATTTTTTGCTCCAATTTCAAGAACCACAGAACTGTTGCACCCATTAATAACAATGCTACCTTGTAGCTTGTACAGAGTTCCAATCCGAACTCCCCGCATCACCAGTGCTCCCTGAACCATCTTGCAGGTATCCTTCTCGAACACTATTTTTACACCTACATCATCCATCTTGCTTACAGAAATCAAATTTCTGGCCAATGCATGAATATGCAGAACACCCGGAAGTGTTCTAATCCTTCCACCTTGCAATTTCAACTTTAATTTTTCATGACCAAGGATTCTAGCCTTCTTATCATCCCCTAAGAAGACATCACCACCATCTTATTTCTCAAACTCGCAAAAACACTCTCTATGTGGAGTAAAGTGAAAAGATGCACCTGAGTCAATGAACCATGCCTCATGATCTACATGTGTACTTGAAGAAGAAACCAAGTACACATCCCCACCTTCATCTGAGGTGGTTTTTACCTCTACATAAGGAGCATCATCAGATCCCTTTCCTTTGTTAGGAGATTTATATTTATAGTCCCTTTTGTAGTGCCCTTCCTTTTCGCATTTCTAGCACACCTTTACACATTTTCCTCGAGATTTAGATCTCCCACTCAAGGACTTATTTATGTTTATGTTTTGGGACCATCCTCATAGAGACAAGGCATCACCATTTTGGCTCTCCATATTTTTCCGTCTCATCTCCTCCGTCAGCAAGGATGAGACTATTTCATCAAACTGCAAAGCAGTTGCATTGCTACCTATTGCAATAACTATACTATCCCATGAATTTGGTAGAGAATAAAACAAACTAATGCACTTATCTTTATCTAAAATTTTAATATAAACTGACAATAACTTGCTTACCACAGTATTAAATGCATTCATATGCTCTGTCACCGAGTCTACATCTTTCATCCTCAGGTTATACAGCTTTTTTCGTAGGAACAATTTATTCACTAGAGACTTAGATTGATACAAAGTCCCTAACTTTTCCCAAAAATCCTTTGCCATAGCTTCCCCTGATACATTCAACAATACTGAATTTGAGACACACAATCGTATTTTTCTCTTTGCCTTCCGATCCAACTTCTTCCATTCTTCATTGGACATTCCCGTTGGTTTAGTATCTAGTTCTATTGTGATCCACTAATCTTTATCCACCAACAGATCCTTCATCTTGAGTTTCCACAATTCAAAACTCTAACAATTAAATTTCTCGATCTCTATCTTTCCACTGCTTGCCATCTTCTTTCACAACCAGAATCGATCCGGCAGATCTCCCACTGAACAATGTCTACCATAGGCCCGAGCAAAACCCTTCAGTAACAAAGGTGTCCCCTTGAAGCCAAAACAACCATGATACGAAATGTAGGTTTTAACCCCGTACAGAAATTACTTGCATACAAATTCTAAAAACATAAAATAAAAAAAGGAGAGAGCATAACAAATAAAACAAATATACATAGAGATTTTCCCCTGGATCCAAAAACCGAGACTACCAAATTAGTTCTTCATTATATTCCTTTCAACGTTACAATACATATTTATACATGCGGAAGCATCCATTAACCCTGGATTAGAACATAACCATAGTTCCCTTGACCAGATCTACAAAATACCATGGAATGAAAACCATCACACCCAAAACCATGTGCAAAAACCATGCACAAAACCATAGGTAGGTCTGCCCACCTAATATAGGGTCGTGGAATGAATATAACACAACCCAAAAAAAAATTCCCTCAACGTAACATAATGAGAAAAGTGAACATGAAATGAACCCTACAAGTTACAGTTGTTGTAGTAGACTTTTGAAGGTGAGAACACGCTTACAAGGCCTTCTCCATGCCCAAACAACTTCCAAAATAGTTTCAAAATTCTCATTGATCCATACAACTTTTGTCTTAAACCTACAAAAAGTCTACTTAGATGTGTTGAAATCAGAAATTAAAGGTCACTAATGGATTCAAAACATCTAAAAACCCCTATGTGCACTCTTTTTGAGCTCAATTTGGCCAAAAAATCTCAAATATATGACTCTCCAAGCTCTCACTGAATTTGACTGTTAATTGTCCTACAAATTTGACCAAAAGTCTAATTGCCTATAAATCCACCATGTTTTTCGCTAATGGTGCAACATTTTCGCCCTTCATTAGTACATTTTGTAGGAACATTAATTTTCCCAATGACCCCTTAACTCCGAAAATCACAACCATATGGGCCACATATGGTTAAGGGTTGGGCCTTAACACCTGCCCCTTCTGATTTAGTGCCTTTTTCTCCAAGCACGTGGTCTTATGGATGCCATGGGTCCAAGGGCTAGGATAACTGCCTGCCCTTCCCATCGGGCCCCTTAACATCAACGCATGGTCATATAAAGTTCTAAAGGACCTGGGGCTGGCCCCCTTGCCAAACCACCCTCATGTAAGTGCCTAAGACTTGGAGTTGTGGTCTTGTGGTCGACATATGACTCTTGGGTTACCCCCATCACCTTAGCGCCTCCTTCATAACACAACTTTACCATCATGGTCACATAGTATGGCATGTGAATGGGGACAAGGGCCTAACCATTGCACTTTGAAATTCTGTCGCTGAGGTCGTATGAAGCCAAACATGACTGAGGGTAGGGGCTAGCAGCCCGATCCCTTCCTTCAATGGGTACCGACATAAACCTTATATACAGGTTTGGTTCTATGGTTATCAAGTACCACCCCGCGACCTATTGGTAAGGCACTTGACATATGTGCATGAGGTCTTGTGTTCAAACCTCTAGAGGTCTGTTGGGCCCATTACCAAAATTTTGGCCTCTGATGGGGTGCCACTGGCAACCCATGACTAGGCAAAGTGGCACCACTTCATTGGTCCATAGAAACCATAGTATGAACCAATCAAATGCACTTGAAAACAAAAAACCGGAGGATGCCACTTGGCAATTTATCATTGGCCTATACTCTACATAGTCACCATGTTGACTCAGCATTACGGTAAAACCAGTCAACTTCCATGCTCAAATTTTAGTTGTTTGGCAAAACGATCAACATACGATAACTTGAGTAAACGGTGTCGAATTGAGGTGAAACAAACATTTTTGGATTCATAAAGATGAGCACTTCGACTTGATGCTGGGTTTAGGATTTTTTGGGAACTTTCATTTTTGAGTTAAAAATTGATCACCTGATCACACCTCCCCACTAGGAACTTTTGGACTCCAAAATTTTACTTCCCTAGTCAATATAAAGATGCTAGAACTTAAAAACACCCAAAAACACAATCCAAAATGCATAAGTTTCAATTGGTTCCCTTTAAGCCCCAATCAAGGCACTTCACTTATCTTCTTCGTGAAGACCTACTATCTTGTTAAGAATTGAGCCAACATTCTTATTACTGATGAGTGGAATCTGAACATTCTCTTTAATCTCATCTTTGCATAGCTCAAAAACACTTCATCTTGAATTTAAAATGTTGAAGACAAACTTGATTCCATCTTGTAATTCATAAACAACATAAACAACATAAACTTGCTTTAACGTCTTCAAGATGAGCTTGTACATAAAAAGTACATTGCTGCAAAATTTTCCATGATATAATTGGCCTTGCCTACAAAATGTAGTCATCCTGTACAATCTTGAAAACAAAGATTCTATTCACACAAGTTTCATATCGAATACTTGTATCAGTGAATACATGACAAACTTGTAGACAACTTTGAATAACAATCTTGTACATTCAAAAAAGTTGTTGAACATGTGGACTATAAATAAGACAATACATACATCAATGAAAAACATCTACTTGTTGAACATAGTGACTGTTGTAGCATTTTTTTGGTTTTGATAAGACAGAATAAAATAGTAAAAAGATAAAAAATATATTTTGAAAAAATGTTAAGTTAGGATATGGACATAACAATAGTGAATAAAATGTTAGTGAAAAAATCTTGATGATGATGTCCATACCAAAGAAAATGTTAGGTTAGATGTCCTAAAAAATAAAGACAAAAAGAAAATGTCAGGTTAGAAAGAAAACAAAACAAAAAACTCTGAAAGTGAGCAAGTCTAAATGCCACTACTATTCTTTCTGCAAAATAATGGTTGTGTGTAGCTTGTTTTAAATGCCACTACCCATGATGGTAAAATAGTTTAATCTTCACTGCTTCATGCTTTAAATTTGATGTTATAGTTAGAGAATAAAGATCTGGCCAAACTGTTTAATCTTGGCAGATCAGTAGTTAGGTAGAGAATAATAAGGTGCTCATCAGTTTAATTTGAGCCCTTGGAGGTTATAAGGGTAGAATTAGATAGTTTTCTTGTAAAATAAGAAGAAAGGAAAAGGGGTTGCTAGCTTAAATGCACCCATTAAGTGAAAAAAAAATGATAGGATAAGCAAAGGGTAAGTAGAGAAAGGTTGCAGAAGTTTGATTATTCATTGGACTAAATGTACATTTATCATGTTTCACCATATGTTTCTATGTCCATGATTCAATTACACAAAGAAAATGAAGGTCTACTAGATCAATTAATTAACTTCCCATTCATCTTCATTTATCCCTATATTCACTAATTTCCCCTTCCTATCTTCATACATTCAAATTCATTCATTTTCCATAAAAACCCCTTTTCCTAAGGTCAAAATCCTTTTTTACCTAAGGAAAGTGAAAATCCCATGTAAAATCCCTTTTACCATGTAAAATCCCTTTTTACTCGAAAAACCCACAAAAAGGTGTTTTAGCCTAAGTATTGATATATATATGAAAAACAAATAAACCATGAAAAAGCATAATACTTAGTGAATTTCCCTTTTCTGCCTATAATTCACTTTTCCACCTATATTTCCCCTTTTCCACTCATTTTTCATATTAACATTAACTATAGTATTAAATCCCTAAAAAGTCCTTTCCCTTATATATTAACTCCTTTTAATAAATAACCGAAACCCCTAGTTTTATTGTAAAACTATATATTTAATAAACATTACATCGGCGCATCACAAACCTTTCAATGTGCATGCACCCTCCACCATTGCGATCTCGATTGCGATGGGCCCGGACCCGATGCAATATATATCACAATCCATTTCCATATCGCATCTGCCCCCATCGCAAGTCCAAGCTATAACATATACCCTCCGCATTGCAATATGTGATACACGACAGACACGATGCAATATATATCATAGCTTAATGCCATATTGCATCCAGCCCCTATCGCATTCCCTTGCGGTGAGCCTTCCCTTGCTAAACTGCAATAGAGATATGTGATTAGCCCGGACTCGATATCATTATTCGCCCGAGTTCATAAATTTCAAGTCCGCCATATGTGTTTTGCAAAGTTTTTCTTTGTTAAATCGTTTTTATGATTTTAATGAAGAATTAACCTTAACCTTCATAAAACACCACTAATCTTAGTTTTAACCCATAATACAGCCATTACCACCATGTTTAATCGTTTTTTCCCTCCATACTGCTCCTTTGCTCCACCACCATCCGATCTAATGCATTCACATCTAACAACCCTCAATGATTTTGGGTTGGCTCTTTGTACGAGCATTACCTACCCGAAAAGTGGTATTCAACTGATCTCCCTTTGCTACATGTCATTCTCAGGTTATTTCGGGTGACCCCTCCCAAAACTGCTCGTGCTCCATAAAGTAGTATGATGAAAACCAAAACCGCCTCCCGCATAACGACAAAATAGCCACTGTTCACTTTGCCCCATATTTAAAAAAGAAAGCCGTTTTTTCTTTTAAACACGAAAATCACTATTTTGCCTTTGTTTCACATGTTTTCACAACAAACCCTCCATAAGCCTCTGTGACCAATTAAGCCATTGTTTTACCTTTCGAATTGCTCTAGATTCCTTCCAATATCCTTCTGAGCTTAATAATGCCATTAATGTCCTCCTCTGTCACCATTTTTCTTAACAATTTCTATGTTTTGCAGGTAGAAACTTATGTTCTAGGCTTATAAAGAAAAAAGCCTGCATACAAATTAGAAGACAAATATGAAGATCATATCAGATTACTTTACCATGTGACATAAAATCAAAAGGATTTAATGCTGAAAAACACAGTAAAAACCTAAAATGCATAGTAAAGGTAAAAGGAACATAGTAAAGGCTACTCAACAGGGTTAAAGGATATTCACAGAGTTTAAACAGTATCAGATGAAAGATAAAATGATCAAATCAGCCAGTGCAAAGGATTCAAACAGTCAAGCAGCTTAAAGGGAAAAATATCAAACAACAAAGCTAACACAACCTGAATAAAAGGAGACAGCAAGAAGCAGTTCAACAACTGCCCCTATCTTCTTGTATGAATATCTTTCCTTTCCTAGAATAAATCATAATCAGTCTTAGGATACTTTTTAGTTTGATTATTGTATAAATAACTTTCTTCTCGAGATGTTAATGGTTCGAAGTTCAAGATTCATGATTCATTACTTGTAAAGTCTTGATTGTTCATTCTACTTTGAACCTGGTTACACTTGTGAAAGAAGCTTTTGTAGACACTTGATGTATTCAGTATTTCTGGAACCTTAATACAAAGCATAGGATTCTGAATTTGGTTTTACATAATTTCTGTTATCCTGTAAGTTTTTCTAGTTATCAATCATTATGTCTTTCTTCATATTCTTATGACTTACAGAGATATCTAGGTAGGAATAATTGTGTCTCAATTAATTCCTATAAGCTCCTGAAGTGATCATCTATTAAGAGAATGGATTAATGAACTGTCTCTTTAGCTAATCCCCTCTAATCAATAAATCAACAACATCTTATGTAATCTTAAGTATACTGCATTGAACCTTTGGAACGTAGTTTAGAAGGTTTTCCTACTTATGATTGTTCTATTTTACAGTTTGGAAACTGTGATAATCATATTATTTTTTGTCTTCTTCTCACCACTATTTTGATCTATATCCCTGTGTAAAGCTTTATAGAAGCCCTTTGCTGAGATATTAATATAACCCAAAGGATTAAGTATTTCAATTCTACATTTGTCTTCATTCACTGGTCTTCCAAAACTAAAACCAAAAACCCCAAAACAATTATTTTAGATGCTCTGGCATTGGTAGCTGACCTACTACTATCTTAGAGGTACAATAGTGACAATGATTGTTCACTTTACAAAAATACCTAAATAGGTAAACAATAACAAGTAATTACAAAATTTACAATAAGCCTATGCAAAGTTTGCCACTATGGTTTTTCTTCTTGCATCATCTTTGCCTTGAAGGTTGCTTAGGATTGTTGCAAGTCCTCTTTGCCACCTCATGGTTCCCTTGCATTATATTTCACAATCCCTTTACCTTTCTTAGAAAGAAGCTCTGGATGTAACTTCCAACATCATTCAGTGTCATGCCCATGCATCTTACAATGAGTACAAAAGAACTTTCTTTTGTTTGCTGACATGGAAGTTCTCTCATGCGAAGGAGAGTCGTTATGCTTGATGCCTAGAATTTGATTCATTCTTTTAACCATTATCATATGTTGCTCACATACAACCATGCAATGGAAAAGTGCATCACAAAAAGTACAAGGGTATGTATTCCACAAGTTTTCAGAATTACGATGCATTGGAAAACACCCATGAGAGTTATATCTATCTCTAGGGCCGCAGATTTGATGGAGTGGAGTGGAAGATGCCATGCAAGGTCCCTTCAAGCATTCATCTCTCTTGGGAGATGAATGAACATTGTCACAAGGTGGTGACATCTCATCCTCTAATGGTTGATGTGTCTCAAGCCGTTTGGAGCATTCTCCAAACTCCCTTCGACCATATCCAAATCCATGGTACTCCCATCTCTCCTCAACCATAAGTGGATTGGTAATACCTTGGCCATTTATGCTGAGGCCTCCACCTTCATAACCCATCTTGGAAAGCAACTTCATACCTATCCCTTTGGTATGTTTCTCAAACGTTGCAAAATAGTTGTTATGCACATAAATGGAAGGAATAGTACTTGAAATGCTAATTACCTACTTAAACTTGCCATTCATCTTTCCAGCTTTTGATGATGATGATGATGGCCAACTTGTAGATGACTCTAGCCACCCACTCTTATCCACTGGCATATGGTGTGCTTCTTGAACATGTTTGTAAAATGCACATGCATCATCTTCCACATATGGTCCAAAACCACTATTTGAACCATGACCACATATTGGCTTCATTCGGTAGGTTTCTCTTCATGGTACATGAGTATAAATTTCAAAATATTGTTCTTAAAACACATGCTGCAACTGAAGTCGCATGTGCATCTTCTCCTCTTCAACCATCTCTAACTTCCTTCTCAACTCTATGTTCTCCATATGAAGAGCCAAATTTTTCTCCTCTAGCTCCTGAAGACTCTTTTTGCTGCCAATTCTTGCAACTTGGTCAACCTGGTGCTTTGATACCAAATTGATATGAAATAGAGTAAGTGATTTCTTCATCTTTTCCAAAATCAAATAAAAACAAAAATAGGATCATGTTGACACTTTGCAAGGTAAAATGGGTCTTGAACAAACAAGTTTTTCCAATGTCTCTTCAAGACATGAATGATTCTTCACATGTAACTTAACATAAGCAACATAACAACATATAGCTCATGTAGGCATAATGAAGAGATAACAAAGGATTTGTTGACGGAGTTCACCCCTCCTGGCCTACATCTCTGGGCCTGCCAACATAGCTAGACCACTCATATATTCAGTAGAAAAATTAGAGTGCATAAAGAGTTAGGTGATGATAAACTAGTCGTGGTACCCCTACAAGGTAATGTTCTTCTACAAATAATTGTCACAAATAGTAGAAACACAAAGAATCTCCTACAAATATGTCATACTCCAACTCAAATGAGCTAAAATGAGCATGTGAGCTCTTCAATTCCACACTGAAGCACATAACAAAATTTCCCTCAACATAACATAATGAGAAAAGTGAACCTGAGTTGAACCCTGCAAGTTACAACTTCTGTAGTAGACTTATGAAGGTGAGAATAACCCTACAAGGCCTTCTCCATGCCCAAACACCTTCTAGAACTGCTTCAAAATTCTGATTGATCCATGCACTTTTTGTCTCAAACATATAAAAGGACTACTTATATGTGCTCAAATCAGAACTTAAAGGTCACCAATGGATTCAAAACATCAAAAAACCCCTAAATGCACTCTTTATGAGCTCAATTTGGCTAAAAAATCCAAAATCTATGGCTGTCCAAGCTCTAACTGAATTTCACTATTAACTGTCCTACAAATTCAACCAACAGTCTAACTATCATACAAATCTTCCTTATTCTTCACTAACAGAGTGACATTTTTGCCCTTCGCCGGTGCATTTTGTAGGAAAACTAATTTGCCCAATGACCCCGTAACTTCAAAAATCATGGCGATATGAGCCACATAGGGATGAGGGCTAGGCCTTAACGCTTGCCCCCACCGGTTTAGTGCCTTTTTCTTTGGGCACATGGTCTTATGGGTGCCACAGGTCCAAGGGTTAGGCTAAATGCCCACCCTTCCCGCCAGGGCCCTTAACATCAGCGCGTGGTCACATAAAGGTCCAAAGAACTTGGGGCTGGCCTCCTTGCCGGCGTGCCCTTCTTCAAGCGCCTAAGACTTGGAGTTGTGGTCATGTGGCCAACATATGACTCTAGGGATGGCTCTCTCACCTTAGTGCCTCGTTTATAGCACTTAGCCTTACCACCATGGTCACATAGTATGGCATGTGCCCAGGACCAAGGGCCTAACCATTGTAATTTGCAATTCTATCATCGAGGTTGTATGAAGTCAAACATGACTGGGGCCTAGGGCTGGCAGCCTGACCCCTTCCTTTGATGGGTGCTGACATAAACCTTATATACAGGTTCAGTTCTATGGTTATCAAGAACCACCCTGCGGCCTATTGGTAAAGTGCTTGAATTTTGTGCATGAGGTTCTATGTTCGAACCTCTGGAGGTCTGTTAGACCCATTACCAAAATGTTGGCCTCTACTGGGGTGCCACGTGGTAGCCCATGGCTGGGCCATGTGGCACCACTTCATTGGTCCACATAAACTACAATATGAACCAATAAAATTCACCTGAAAACAATGAACTAGAGGATGCGACTTAGCAGTTTATCGTTGGCCCACACCCTGCATAGTCACCTTGCTGACTCAGTAGCACGATCAATCTAGTCAACTTCCCAGTAAACTTCCCTGCTCAAATTTTAGCTATTTGGCCAAATGGCCAGCACATGATAACTTGATCATACGGTGTCAGATTGAGGTGAAACAAACGTCGTTGGATTTAGGAGCATTCAATATTGTTTGGATGACATTCTCGTACGTCTACAAAGGGTGGAGAAGTATGTTGTGTCAAATTTTAATTATGACTCCAAGAACATTAATAACACTCCTGCGGTGATCGATGCTCCACTGGTCAATATTACTTCACCTCCTAACATTGCTCCACCATCTAATTGAAATCCTCTTTCTCTGGTGGTTGTCTCTAATTAAAGGTTATTTAGTGTCAACTGTGCACTAATGGTTTGGTGGAAACAAAGCATCAACACAAATAACTCATGACCAAATCTCATTACTCTACTTGGCGTTTCTTTTGTCATTTTTCTCTTCCTCTATGATTTTGGTTTTTTTATTGAGAGGGTTTGATATTTTCTTTGGAAACACCTTTTGTAACCTTTTGAGAAGTTTCTTATAAGACAATGATAAAGGATGGTTCAGGTAGTTTTTTGGACAAGAGCTGATTTAAGGATAGTTACAAATATTTCTTCTTAGGAGCTTTTTGCATTTCTAGACTAGTTCTAGTGATATACATGTACTCATTGTAAAAGATATTTTGATTAATGGAAATTTTGTGCTGATTTACCAAAAAAAAAAAAGAAATATGTAAAAGATATTATAAAAATTTTTGTCCTTGAATGATCAAGCTAGCATTGATATGAATTTTTAAACAAGATCATATCAAAATGGTGTGAAATCACTATCCTTTTCTATATTTTCATAAATATCCTAGTTTGAGTTTCTTGAGATCAACCTTCTGTTGATTCCAACCAAAACACTCCACATCTTGTCATTATCTTTGTTTGAGTGCCTAAATAAATCCAAAAAGTAATTTTCCTCAAGGTGGAGGTTTTTGGTTTTTTGAATAAAGTTAGCAAAATCTTTTATATGCAAGGGCATGTAACTAGATCTAACCTTCAATTTTTATTATAAAAATGGGGTCATCAAATATCCTCTTTCTTCCATCACATCAAATCACAATTTTGATCATCAATATCTTTCCAATGATATAAATTCCATCTAATTTTTAGCTCCATGCACAAAGTTATACCTATTTGATGACTTACCTCATTAAGGGGCACACCAACATTAATGCAAGCCATGTTGCTAACAAGTCAATTCCTTGGCCGAACACCTCCCTTGCATTGGTCCACGTGCTTGGAGCATCTATCATATTGGTACCCTTCCATATCAACATTTTCCATAGAATGCACCCTATTTATATCCCTACAAGTTCTGATATTTGATATGATGATAAAGCCTATATATGCATTTGATATGCCAATACAAATGAAGCTAAAATCCTCAGATCTTTTGGTATAGCCAATATGTCTGACATGTCGAGGTGCTTGATATATCCAATATGAAAATATTTGGATGTGGAATACTACAACATTAGGACATTAATAAAATCTCTATAGTTGCAAAATTCCAAAAATTCTTGATATGTTGATTGTTGGGTGTGTGTTATATTCTTTCCACGTGTCATGGGGTTTGGAGTAGCACCCTAGATTTTTTTTATTTTATGTGCACCCAATAATAGTTTCACAGACCCAAGGATGGGGGGCAAAACCAAAGATGGTGGGTGGACCTACCCATAGTTTTGTGCGTGGTTTTGGGCATGATGGTTTTCTGCCCATGGTATTTTGTAGGCCCAATCAAGGAAACTACAATTATGTTCTAATATAGGGTTAGTGGATTGGGGTTTAT
>APFE030094580.1:31130-50132 GCA_000404065.3 Pinus taeda
TTGTGAGGAGAGATTCCTATCCTTTCTTGTTTCATTTGGAAGTGGGTGAGCTTATCAAAGTAAAGGAAAACTCTTGCTGGACCCTGGAGGAACTTGCACAACACCAAGGCTCAGGTTGTAATGGTTTCTTTTGTTTCCTATTAATACAAATAAGTCCATTCTTCTCAACAATTTGTTATTAATGAGTTGTTTCATATAGTCCTTGGTCTGTATGTTGAATATGTTTTATTCTATGAGATATTCAGGTGCTATTTAATCGTTTGATTGTTAGTGAATGTAGGTTTCGAAGTGAAGGAGGAGCTCATCTAGATTGACGAGGCTGGACTACTACAACAGCGTTGGACTACAGGTAGGATCTAAACACTTGATTTCTTGTATGATAAATGCATGTTTAGAGAAGGATTGCTCTTAATTGTCTTGTTTGTCACTAGAAAGTCTTGGGCTTCTAGGGAGGTTGGTTTTGTCCGCAAGATTAACTCTTTCCGCATGACAAGAGTACTTGGTCCCTTAAGCTAATGTTTGAGTGAAGCTCAAGAGTAATCGTAATTGTACATTTGGCTAGATCTCTCTTTTATCCATTGTGATACTGGGTTTCATCTCCAGCAAGTGGTGGTTATTAGACATAGTCATATCCCCTATCTACTTTCTGATTGACTTTTAGAGTATTTTTTGATTTTTAGGTGTTGGTTTGTTATCACTGAGGATATATAAATATCACTCTAAATTTTTTTGATAAAATATTTTGGTCACCGTGGCTACATATGGATCTCATTGTCAATCTAGGCGATAACAAGGTATTCATCCACCACCTCTGGAGGATCAACTGAGTCTTGGTGACTTGGATTCTCCCTCTTTGGGAAATCAATCTCTAGTGTCTAACACTGAATCACATAACACCTCCCAGGACACTATACTTCCTAAGGACTTTTTCAACGAAGGAGTTGTACCTCCTTATAATCCTCCACTCATGATCCTCAAGGACCAGTGTTGATTCAGGTAGCACCTGTACCTATCACGTCTTCGACAATACCTACATCCAACATTCCCCCAAAAACTAATGGATCGTGGTATTTTGTGGACAACTTCGGTCCACCATCACTTCCCTCACCAATAGTTGGTCAAAAAAAGATGATTGGTTACCCTACTATCTAGACTATGCCTAGTATGAGAAACCTTGTTACACCTACTTTGGGTGGAACCCAGTACATGTCGGTTTCTACCCCTTTTGCTTCTGCTCTTGGACCTTCTCCTATCACTCCTAATAGTGTAATTAACATGAATACCTTCAATAATCCTTTTGGTTGGAACCCTTTGCTAAGTTCAAACCCCTAGCTTATATGCTTGGGGGCAATGTTGCCAACATGCACATACCGGTCAGGGGCATCACTATGCCCCATCTTCCTATAGGACAACCTAGATCATCATTGATCGACTTACCTCCTCCAAATGGACACTATTCTAGTGTCATTCATGTACCTACAATAAACTATATGGCTAGTAGAATCCCTCAACTTGATCCTGCTCCGTCTATTTGGGCACCCCTTCCTCAACCTCAATTGAATCAAGGGGTCACTTTTTATCCTAGGGGAAACCAGTCTTTTTCACCCCAGCGTAATATCCCTTATGTACCGCCATAGTATATGACTATTCCACCACAACAAGGAGGTTATTATCCAATGAATCATATGTATCTTGTTGGAAACAATATGGTGGGAGGACCCCAGGGTCCTTCAAGTCATTCTTCATCACCCTAATTAGAGTTGGGGGTGCCAGACACTTTGCCTTTTTTTGCAATGCTTGATATCTCTGATCTGCAAAAACTGAATAATGAACTGATCTATCATAACTAACATTAGCCCCCAATCCTCCACAAGATACTTGCCGACATCCCGAAGTTTGAAGGGAAACAGGGAGATGACCCAGGTACATATGTCACCACCTACCATCTATGGTGTGTATCGAAATCCATGGTGGATGACAATATCCGGCTCTTCCTCTTTCTTGATACCCTTACTAGAAATTCTGCCAAGTGTTTCATTAAGTTACCATGCACATCAGTCAATACCTTTGGTGCCTTGGGAATGGATTTTGTAATGCACTTTCAGCTTCCTATCAGCTACAAAACTGGAATGGAACTTCTCACTACTTTGCACATGGCACCTCCACCCACATATCTGATCACATCCATGATGGAGACGTAGAAGCTTGTCAAAGCCCCCATTCTAGATTACCTGTTAGCATATTGGTTCTACAAATCTATTCTTCCTCAAATTACCAAGGATGTTGCCTTAGGTGGTGCAGTCACAGAAGACCAATCCATTCATCATGCCCAACATTTAGATATGATGTATTCTCAGTATGGCACACTATACAATGTAATTCCCCATGCCCCTCTAACTTCTAATGCTCCTGCTACTCAACAACCTAGTACGCATGTTAACAGTCTCATCAATGCTGCCTTTGGAGCTGCTGTAAAACAATATAGAGGGCACATTTCCTAGTTTTCTGTCGATACCAATACTTCTACCCAATCAGTTTCTCTTCCAACCACTATGATCAACTCTGTGCACTCTACAAAAAAACCAAATGGAAAGAACAATAAGAACAAGAAAAATATCTCTCCTTCTAAGGAGCAACCTGCTACATAGACCAACCCCAAACAGAAAGCTGCTACCAAATCTGACAGCAGAAAGGAAAAACTTGTCAGGTTTCCCTGAAAAATTTGTATGGAAAACCACATGAGACACAAATGTACTCATCTTCAAGAATGCATGGATCTTCTTGCTTAGAAGGACACTAACTAGACCTATGCACTCCTACATAACCCTTTCCCTACTCAGCAACATCAACATCTTATTTCAAACCCAATGCAACCCCCGCAAGGGGGCATCGATGGTTCAAACCATCCTTCCTCTTATGAAGGATCATCAACCGTTTACACCTTTGAAATGGCTGATCTTCAAACGTGAGCCAAAACTTATGGAACTCCAGTCTCTAACGCTCCAGATGCTGCCTTGAGTTCAAATCCACCGTCACCTAATGATCTTCATATTGAAAGGCCTGTTGTTGATCTTGTGATCCACTCCCCTAAAGGGGCACCTCATCGCTCAACGCACAATACCTCTGCATGTGTTTCCCAGAACTACAATATTTTAGAAGATTTGGTGTAAGCATTGGCAACCGTTTCTGCACTTAAAGTATTCCAAACCTGTCCAACACAACATAAATCTTTACTTTCGGCCGTTGGTGGAGTTGACCCTTAGGATTCCATGCTAGCAATTTTTGACATTGAGAAATTTAAGCCTCGCCTTTCCGACCAACTTGCATTCTAGGTGCAAGTTATTTCGAAAGGCAAAGCTATCCATAGAACAGTCATTGAACAAGGCACTTCGACCTGTGTCATGTCTAATTCATGTCGGCTTGCCCTAGGTTCTCCAACCCTCGCTCCATCATTGAATTACCTTAAAGAATTCGATGGCCACACATTCATCCCAAAAATGATACCTTTCCATCTACCCCATCACTCTGAGTAGAAAAATGGTAACTATGGACATTGAAGTCGTAGATTGTTATCTTGACTATAATCTATTTTTGGGCTGCAGTTAGGCTTATGCCATGACTACCATTTTTTATTCAGTCTTCTGCCTCATCATTTTTCCAATGGTTGGGAGAATAGTCACAGTGGACCAACTGTCCTTCTATACCCCATATTACTCCACGTTGCCTAGTGGCACTGTGCCCTTAGTGGGTAGCATACCTAACTCTTACGTCAGTGTTGGTACTGGTATTTTGAAGGGTTCCTCCCTCTTGGGTTGCTTTCCTCTCCTAGTGCCTAAGGTTCCACATATGGTTTCTATGGTCTCCACCATTCCTCATGACCCAACTAATCCTTGGATCCTCCCAGCCCCTTCAGAAATTGACTCTTATGGAGAATAAATGCCTCTTTCACAAGACAAATTGGCTTATCAAGCCATCCAATCTGCATCTGATTCTTCCACTGCTTTGGTTACGACCAATGGTGCCACCTCCTCTCTCGCACGTCTCCTTCTAATGACATCCTCAATGAAGTCCTACCTAAGGACGAAGCTATTCGAGAGATCATGTCTTTAGAAGAGCGAACTTGGTAAACCTTTCACCATCGCGCTTCGATATCTGATTCAGATGCAACATCTGTAGAAATCCTTCCTTTTGAACCACTTGAGGTTGTTCCCTCAATTTATACGATTGCACAAACTATGGATTCGAAGGGGAAATTGGGATATATTTCAAAGACTATGCTCATCGATATCTCAGTCAAAACAAGTATCGTGGAAGACATTAAGATTGGAGCTGACTGTAATCTTGAGGAAATTGCAAGCTTCACCTACCTTTTCAAGGATGTTCATGATGTATTTGCTTGGTCTTATGAGGAAATGCCTGTCATAGATCCTGCTATTTTCGAGCATGAGATCAAGGTCAATGACAATTCATCGCTTTTCCAGTAAAGGCTTCGACTATTCCACCCCCGCAACACTAAAGCTATCAAGACTGAGGTGGAAAAATCATTACGTGCTGGTTTTATTTGCCCCATTCCCTTGACAGAATGGGTCTCCAATCTGGTTCGTATAGACAAAAACCAAGGTACCATCCATGTTTGTGTCAACTACCATGATTTGAACCCTAGATGTCCAAAATACAAATATCTGACTTCGTTTATTAACCAGATAATTGATGATTGTGCTAGTTGTGAATCCTTCTCCTTCATGGATGGCTTCTCAATCTATAACTCTATTGATATAAAACCCACAGACCATCACAAAACTGCCTTCATTTTTCCTTGGGGCATATTTGTGTATCGAAAGCTCCCATTCGATCTAAAGAATGTGGGTGCAACCTTTAAGAGAGTTACGAACTATGTGTTTCATGATATCAGACACATTGTTCAAGCATACTTGGATGATCTTCCATCTCGTTCCAAGAAACAAACCCAACACCTAGCTCATCTTTGAGCAATATTTCTTAGGTGTAGGTTCTATAACATCCATATGAATCCGCATAAGTGCATATTCTTGGTCGAGTCTCAAAACTTACATGGTTTCATTATCTCCAAACATGGAATAAGGGTTGATCCTGATAAGGTAAAGGAAATTACTCAATTTCCCATGCTACAATCCATCTTACAACTCATAAGTTAACTTTTTACGACGATTCATCATGAATTACGCTGAAATAATGAAAGGATTTATCCACCTACTAAATAAAGGAGTACCATACTTATGGGATGATGAAGCCCAACAATCATTTGATTCCTTGAAAGAGGCACTCATATCTGCCCCACTACTCAATTCTCCTGACTATTCGCGTGACTTTCTCTTATACATGGCAGCCTGACCATCCTCCCTTGGTATGGTGTTGGTCCAAATTCATGATGCTCACAGTGAGAATGTGATCTATTATCTCTCGAAAGGCATTTCTGGGCCCGACCTTTGATATTCACATGTGGAGAAACTATCCTTAGTACTTTTCTTTGTTGTCAATTGCTTTCGACACTACATCCTGCTGCAACAAAATACTATCATTGCCTTGGAGAATCCCATGAGACATGTTTTATCTCGTCAAGTCATTGGAGGGAAATATTCCAAATGGATCATGACCCTCAAAAAATTTGATCTAGTTTTCACCACTACCAAGGCTAAAAAATCCTTAATATTCACCCAATTATTGTTGAACCTTCCCATATTCGACCTAAATGAGGTAGCCCATGATTCTCTATAGATGAATCTATCTATCTCGTCGACTCTACTGATCTTTGGTATTGAGACATTCTTGTCTACATGTAAACACAACAGTTTCACCCAGATCTCTCGTCAGACGACCGTCATTGCATCTGCCACCAAGCCATGAACTACTTTGTGTTGAATGATACCATGTATTGTCGTGGCATTGAATCAGTTCTTCGACATTGTATCACTCATGCTGAGGTAGAACATGTTCTAAATGACTGCCATGCTAGCACATGTGGTGGTCATATTTCTGGCATGGCTATCACCTAGGAAATTTTGAGCATAGGATACTACTAGCCAACCTTGTTTAAAGACTACATTACTACAGTCTAGAAATTTCATCCTTGTCAAATATTTACCAAGAAAAAGTGTGCACCCCCTGCCCCTCTTCACCTGGTTATCTCCATTGGTCCATTTTCTAAATGGGGCATCGATTTCATCACCTGTAACCCCACTTCTTCTCATGGACACAACTCCATTATTGTCGTTGTGGACTACTTTACGAAATGGGTTGAAGCCATTCCCACTTTTCGGAGTGATGGAGAAACCACTGCGTTATTCTTGTTCAATCAGGTAATCTATCATTTCGGTGTGCCCCACATGATCGTTACAGACCATGGTTCCCACTTTCAGAGCAATATGATGTCTAACTTAACATCATTTCTAGGGTTTATGAAAGAACATTCTTCCTCATACTATCCACATGCTAATGGCCTAGTGGAAGTTGTTAATGATATCCTAAAAACCATGATCCACTAGTTAGTAGGTAATCATAAAACCTAATGGCACCACATATTATTTCCTTCTCTTTGGGCATATCAAACATCAATCAAAACTGCTATAGGATTTACACCATTTCAACTTTCTTATAGCCTGGAAGCAGATCTTCCTATCGAGTGCCAGATTCCCTCCATAAAATTAGTTGTTGAACTCTTTCCCAGCACAACTGTTGAAGAATAGTGCTTGCTATCACTCAATTAGTTGGATGGGACTCGTCGATATGTTGCAGTGGCTCTCAAAGCCCATGAACATTGAGTCAAATCTCAATATGAAAAAATTTCAAGCCTCAATCTTACTAGGAGGGCGACCTCGTTTTACGATATGATCAAAAGCATGATCTCTTGGGGGCAGGAATGCTTCAACCATTATGGCTCGGTCCATATGTCATTACTAAGGTCCTTTCAAAAGGTTCTTATGAACTTCAGGACTACAATGAATACCACTTATGAAGCCTCGTAACAGGCTCTATCTAAAAAATTATTATATCTAGTGTTCTACTGGGCATCTACTTTGTGATTTGATGTATATAAGTTATACTTATTTTGGTGTGTCTATATATTTTTTGGCTTTCATGGGTATTTGTCTCATACACATCTCTCGTTGCACAAATGTCTTCGTCACCCTTACCATATGTCAGATATGTAGATGGTGCTAGTCGTCACACATGACACATTACATTAGCTACTTGGGTCCTTTATACACCTGAGTCGGAACTACTTAGTTCCGGGGGAGTTTTTTCTTGGTGTTTCCACCAACAATATTATTGAGTACATGTTTGTGATCAAACTCTTGGCTAAGGCCTCATCTCGAGACATCTCCAATCTGGTGGTCAGGTTAGACTCCCAACTAGTCGTTATATAAATGAGTAATCACTATCACATTCGAAATCCAATATTGTTATGTTATTTTTTAAGGGTGCGGTTTTTGGAACATTAATTTGAGTTTATTACTATGACACACACTGGACATACCCTACTCCTGTTGAGACTGTTACTCCTTGTAACAAATGTTTGCTCTAGCTAACCTCCTAAGAGGCACCAGAAACCGCTTTGGCACACCCACTGTGTGCCGATACATATGACATGGTATCTATCTCATGGGAAGAAGTGACACACCCATGCTCAATCCTTCGAGGTTCCTAGAAAGCTCGCGGAGACTCTCTGTGTCATCTTCCTCTTCAACGGTTGTCGCACCTTCTATTGCTTTAGCCCTAGGTAGTTGATCACCCCACTTAACATAGTGAGGCATACCGACAGGATGTACTAGTGCCACATCTGTGTATAGAAAACGCTTCATGTCAAAAAAATTTCACCCATAACACAAAAAGGAATTGCATAGACATCAAAAGTCAAAAAATAGTTTTTGGTACTTTGATCTATCCTCTTAGCTTGTGCCCCCCCACTGAGTGCGAGGTGGAAATATCAGTTCCAAATGTGTTATGTAGTCCATGCTTACATAAGGATAATCCTCAATCATCAAGATTTGACCACTGAGCCACTCGAAGAAGTCATCCTTGAAAAATTGTCTTATCGGTCCTCATCGAGTACGAGTTGCTAGGGAAGCCCATCAATCTTGTCTAGGATCCCTGGAATTGGCTATACCTAGACTCATGCAAGACCTCATCACATGCACTCTTTCATGTTGGCATTATGATGCATGTGTTGTCCTTGATGGAAGCTCACTAGCAACAAAATTCACAGGTCAGTTCAGAGGTGACAGAATGAATAAAAAAAAATACCAGAATGATAAAGGCATAAAATGGATGTGTTTACAAATGTGACAGAATGCATGGCAGTTCAAAGGAATCATTTCAGAGGAATGATAAAGTCGGAAGTTCAAGAACTATACACGAGTTCTGTTAATCCAAGTCACATATGTATGCTAGTTTATTGAAGAAAAGTAGTGTATGGTATTTGCACCATGGTATTCTAAATACCAGGGGCCCTTACCATGGTATTGGCCCATAGTAATGAGCGCGACAATGAATATTGATTCCCTCAAAGATTACCACTGACACTTGTGTAGTTTTGACCCGCAACATTAGATAAGGGCTAAACTATATAAAGAGGTGATTATCAAAGTGCTAAGTGTGCAAGTGAAAAGTTTTTTGATGAATACTTCAATCTGTAGTATATTTTCATTGTATGGGCCATAATTGTCAAATTGATCTAAAATAAGTATGCACTGATGAATACAATGATGGATCAAGATCATGAGACCTAAAATAAATTTTCATTGTATGATCTACTCATGGATTGACTAGATCTAAGTATTGACACATGTTTTTATCTTTGATTATTATGATCTGGGTCTTTATGAAGTTTTGAAGAGCTACACAATTTTATGTCAAAATTTGCATATCTATACACTGGTTGGTTTAAGGAAAAGTGCGTATATACGCAGGTTCACTTCTACAAAGTTGCGTATATAAAGTAAGGGGTTTATGTTCATAAATGACTAATCAACCTGATCAGTGTTGCTATTTCTTTGTTGTCTATCAATGATGTACTCATGTTGATATGGGTTGAGTGATAATGTCTGAAGTAGATCTGATTTAACGATGAAGTTAAATTTGGTTATTAATTGATTGAAGAATGTTAAGATTACTTGTTGATCGTGATTGAAGATCATAGATAGTTCTGTGATTGGTTTAGAGTGTTACAGTAGATCTTAGCATGATTCAGCATTCTTTTCAGAAATTGCAGTGGTCAAGTCTTCAGTTTTCAGTATATTAAGATATGTACATGGGTTTCTCTCCAGGAAAAATGTGTATGCATGTGGGTTTCCTTAAGTGAAGTAGCGTATACATTTTGAAAAATGAATGATCAGGGTTGTAGCTGATTCTGTGTGTTGATGCAACATTTTGAGTTCAGTTCTATGTACTAGTTACAATGATCTAACTATTGTTGAGCCTCTATTTTGTCCATATTTTCATGCTTTTTGATCAATAACTCTATGCATGTACTAGGTTCTCATAGTCATTATTATCCTTTTTATGCACTATTGGGCTATTATCTAGAGGCATTTATAGGTAACAATTATTGACTTATTAATTCTTTTTGTTTTGTTAATTTGGAAAGTGTTTAATGTGAAAAGGTCATTAATAGTAGGCTCTCTTTGTGGTAGGTGAACGATTCATATTCTAATAGTGCAGTTCATGTACCAACCATGCAACTCATGTTCTCACCTCCAGGATTTTCATACTTCAGGCTATCATGATGGAAAACAAGCATATGTGTTTTGAGGAGAAGGTGCTCAAGACGGTGATGTGTTCCCTTGATCGTACCCATGTCTTCCAGATAACGTGCAGAGCGATGGTCAAAATACTCGGTCAAACTGCCTTTTATAAGCCAAAGGTTGTTAACAACGTCATGGAAAATACTTCATGGTTCGATATTGATTTTTTCATTTATGGAAACTTTAGATCAACTCAAATCCGCTAAGCAAATCATATCTCCTTATGTTGGTTCAGAATCATTGTATAACTACAATTGCGTATGCACTGATAACCTTGGATCCAAGTAGATGGGAGGCATCACTATTGATGAGAAGCATATAGTGCTTCCTCATGTAGCATGTGAGGATTGAAATGCATACATTTAGAAAAAGCGTCCTGCAACAATTGGAACCCAGTCAATATTGAATCTCCCTATTTTGGTTCTAAATCAATTTGCATTCATGTCCATTCTAAACTTGTATGCATGTGATCTGAGTAATTAGGAAGCATTGTTGTTATAAGCATGAGCGCTGCATACTGGAAAAAAGGTTGAAAGATATCCTGTAGATCACATTTTTTTGCAAAAGAGGAGATTGATTTTGTTGTGTAGGAAAGGGAGGAGCCCGCATTACCAGTGGGATGATCCCTAGAGGGGACCACTTGAGGCCAACACTGCATTGTTCAGTAATTACGTAACAACACTTCATAATTAATATACCCTGGCATTTTATTTTCTATTCTTAGTTTTCTTTTTAAATCTTCTGGGATTGTGATTTAACTGCTACAAGGGAAACGAGCTGGGTGGTTTGGGCCCACCAGCCAGTCCATTGCCCCGCATCTCTTAGGATTTATCTTCCCTTTATTTTGATAGATGCATGGTGTGAGTGTGATTTAATATAACTCTGCAATTTCATTTCACAGTTCTTTCCTATGCTTTGTTCATTTGAGATTTATAAGTTTATTCCACAGTTCTTTTTCATTGCTCTACTCATTTGAGTTTGATTAATGATGTCATTGTTTTATTGGTATGTATTTCTATGAAGGCTGAGACAGAGTATAGGTGATGAATGTGTTAGTGTCAGCCTTTGAAACCTTCCACCAGTGATCAAATATGCTCTTACAAAATGATTTTAAGGTGTCAAAGTCAAATTTTGTCATTTCAGTAAGTCTTCAAGTAAGATTTGGTCATTAGGTATTAGGTCTAGGGTTTGTTCTCACTCCTTCCAAATTTTTCCAAATGTTGGTCCATGTCACCATTCAGATGAGTGTACCATCATTGGGATAGTTTTCATCATCATTTCAGGTTCCAATGGGTCATTTTACACCTTGTTTTTGTTTCAAGTGTGCTTGGGTAAGATTCATTTCCCTCTCCTAGTGTTTTGAAGGTAATTTCTCTTGGATGGTCAAATCATCAGCAAAACTTCCATCCTAATGCTCATACACCTTCCCCAATCCTTAGTGTACCTTAATAAACACTTCCCATCACTGATATCCCTCAAATTCCCCATTTTCCCACAAACCCTAGTTTCTTGCTACAATTTGACAATTTTCTAGGCTAAGCCTCTGTTTTTCCCTTTTGGATCCCTTCCCCTCACTCAATATTTGAAATTCTACTTTCCCTTGTTTCCTAACATCCCTCCCTATTTTCCAAAATCTTCTCAGGAATTTAGAGGCCCCTTATCCCCTTCATTTCACTTGATTTTGACAAATCCCGTATTTTACACATCGAGATAGGTTTTACTCAAATAATGTTTCTGAGCAAGAAAAAATGAACTTGGAAAAAATGAGAGAGGTTTTCTTCCACAATAGGCCAATGAAGAAAAACCTCTTTCACTTTTTACATAGGTTTCATGGTTTTAGAGAAATGTCAAACATAAAGTTGCCTTAGGAGGGTTGTTGCACCTCTAGAGTGGCCTTGGGAAAATCAAGATTTCGCCTAGCTTGGTTGGCCAAATGACTTTCTTGATGAGTGAAATGATAACTATACACAATGGTATTTCCAATGAGCTATCATGAGCTCAATTTTCAGTTGAGGAAGACCTTCAAAAGTTGAATGCAATAGAACTCTGCATTTAGGTAGCCTCATTTTGCACATTTTGACCAGTCTTGGGAGATTGGACTTTTGATAGGGCATATGACCTCCAAATTGGAACATTCAAGAATTTTTGGAAATTCGACTCGATATGATTTCGAACAAGCTATCCCATGCCCAATTTAGACACTAGGAAATCCTCTAAAATTAGTATGTAAAAAAGCACTGCACACCTCTTCCTTGGCGCTGCGCACTTGTTACAAGAGCTAGAATTAACTGAAAACACCTCCAAACTCCCTAAAAGGAAAATTGGTGCCTGTTCCAAGTAATTAAATCACTTCACCTTGCTCAGGAGAGTTATGCTTGTTGGCTTGGATGTGTTTGGTTTCTTTTAGAGCAAACCCTAGCTAAATGGTAAACATAAACTGACTCAATACTAAAACACCAAAGTTTTCCAAAGTTTTCCAAATGTTGGTCTATGTCACCATTCAGATGAGTGTACCATCATTTAGAGAGTTTTCATCATCATTTCAGGTTCCAATAGGTCATTTTACACCTTGTTCGTGTTTCAGTTGTGCTTGGATAAGATTCATTTTCCTCTCCTAGGGTTTTGAAGGTAATTTCTCTTGGATGGTGAAATCAACAGCAAAACTTGCATCCTGATGCTCATACACCTTCCCCAATCCTTAATGTACCTTATTAAACACTTTCCATCACTGATATCCCTCAAATTCCCCATTTTCCCACAAATCCTAGTTTCTTGCTACAATTTGACAATTTTCTAGGCTAAGCCTCTGTTTTTCCCTTTTGGATCCCTTCCCCTCACTCAATCTTTGAAATTCCACTTTCCCCTATTTCCTAACATCCCTCCCTATTTTCAAAAATCTTCTCAAGAATTTAGAAGACCCTTATCCCCTTCATTTCACTTCATGTCGACAAATCCCCTGTTTTACACATCGGGATAGGTTTTACTCAAATAACATTTCTGCACAAGAACAAATGAATTTGGAAAAAATGAGAGAGGTTTTTTTCCAAAATAGGCCAATGAAGAGAAACCTCCTTCATGTTTTACACAGGTGTCATGGTTTTAGAGAAATGTCAAAAATAACGTTGCCTCAGGAGGGTTGCTGCACCTCTGGAGTGGCCTTGGGAAAATCAAGATTTCGCCTAGCGTGCTTGTCCAAATGACTTGCTTGATGCATGAAATGATAAATAGACAAAACTATATTTCCCATGAGCTATCACCAGCTGAATTTGGAGTTGAGGAAGACCTTCAAAAGTTGACTGCAACAACCCTCTACATTTAGGCAGCCTCATTTTGCACATTTCGATCAGTGTTGGGCGATTGGACTTTTGATAGGGAAAATGACCTCCAAATTGGAAAATTCAAGATTTTTGGGAAATTAGGCTTGATAAGATTTCCAACTAGCTATCCCACGCCCAATTTTGACACTAGAAAGGCCTCCAAAATCGGTCTGCAAAAAGGCATTACACACCTGTTCCTTGGCGCTGCGCACCTGTTACAAGAGCCAGAATTGCCTCAAAACACCTCCAAACTTCCCAAAAGGAAAATTGATGCCTATTTAAAGTACGTAGATCACTCCTCCTTGCTTAGGAAATTTATGCTTGGTGGCTTGGATGTGTTTGGTTTCTTTTAGAGCAAACCCTAGCTAAATGGTTAACACAAACCCTAGCTAGTTGCTAAATCATCTCTTGCAAGTTATTGAAGGTCATTTTCTCTTCTTTCTCACTCCATTCATATTGAGTTTGTCAAATCCCATTCCCCCTCCCTAAATCATCAAAATTCACTCCCCAAACTCCAATCCCATTCAGCAAACCCTAGCCCTATACCCTATTCCCAAACCCTAACTCCCACATCCTACTCCTTCACTACATCCACTTCACTATCAAACCCCTCATATCACATTCATAAAACCATTCAGTTCCCTCATTTCCCAAAAGAAACCTTTCCTCCTAGCATTCCCTTCCTTATACACCCTGCTTATCTCATATTTCAAAATCTCTTCATACTCATCTCTTCATATTCATAAGCATGGAGACAGATTCAGATTATGAAAGGGAAGAGGAAACTCTCAGTGATTCTTCCAGAGAAGGTCATGTGCCAAGAAAGCCACACAAAGGGGGAAAATCATCTGGGAGGAGCCCAACACTCTTACAAAATTTCTTTCTTGCCCTCTTGCTGTAGCTAGCTTTAAACACCAGCGTTGTTATCAGTTTTGTGAAATGGTAGAGAGGGTAAAATTTCATCATGAGCTTGCTCGGTTGTTTCTCACTCATCTACATAATGGCCAAGTGAACCTTGCTGGTGTCTCCTTCACCTTGTCACCTACCACCATTTCAGAAGCAACAGGCATTCCAAATGTTGGTGAACAGTGGAACAAAGGATAGTATGTTGATAATATGATGAAGAGGCTTAAGGCTAAGCTAAAAAGAGCTTTGAGGAGCAAAAAAGAGCAAGATAAACTCAAGATATTGGCTGAAGTATCATTTTCCCATAAAAGCACTTAACAAGGGTCAATCATGCCAAATTTCAAGAAATTTGGAGAAATTTTTGTCAATTTTGGAATTTTTAATGTAAAAAACAAGTTTTTTTAGCAGTTGCACTGTGATTTTTTTGGGGGCATCCATTAGCAAAAAAGTTTAGATTTTTGGAATCAACATCGACAACTATGGAAGCTCAGAAATGGCTGAGAATTTCAGAGGAGTTCTAGGTCTCCAAAAGGGCGAAAAACACCCAAAAAGTGCCCTCTCTACCACTTTTTTGTCACACAGGAAGCAGTCTTGGAAGAATCAATTTTTGGAGGGGCAAATGGACTCCAAATTCAGAAATTCAAGTTGTTCCAGAAAGTAGACTCAACAGGATTTCTAATGAGCTATCCTGCACCTGATTTAGTATTCGAGAAGCCTTGCAAAATTGGCCTTGAAAAAGTGTTGTGCATAGGATCAGTGGCGCTGTGCATAGGATGAATTTTGCTAGTTTTTCTTGATTTTCCAAATTTCGCCTAGTTTTCTCTACAGTTGACTTCTCTCTTGGTGAAATTAGGATGGTTAATGATGTAACATGATGTAATTATGCATGTAAAAAACTTAATAGGGTAGATACATCAAGTCAAAGTTGGTTTTGAAACTGAATGAATTGGTTTCCTTAGTTTTAGAGGCAAGTTGTTCCACTGCCTATTTTCTTGTTCCTAGTTTAGATGTTGTTGAAACAGCTGCTTCACTCATGGATTCAACCCTGATAGTTAGCTTGAGTAGTTTCCTTGCATATATCATGTACTTTTTGATTCATTTGTAAAGGTTGGACTCTTGTGGATGCTTTGAGCTTCATTGTAAATCACTTCTGCAATTTGGCAAGGAAATGAACCAGGGTTTTGTAGCATTTTGTGAGATTCTTGTGGTAATGTGTCTTGGAATTGTTTCTTCCTTTGTTATTTAGTTTCTCCTATGTGTATATGTTCTAGAATATATTTCTTTCTTCATAAATAAATGAATCAAGATAAATAGGCGAAATCCATTGATATTTAGTGCTCTGCCTTAAGGATACATTTAGGTTTTAATGTTTTTTGCTGTTTGAGGAGGAGTCATGAACTTTACATGCCCTCCCCAACTCCTCACTGGTTTTAGACTTACCATCACACTCAATTCAAAGTGCTAAAACACCTACCTACCTCGCCCCACAGAACATCCTGCAAATCTGAGTTTATTTCCCGGACCCAAAGCTGCCTTCTTCATTTGATCCAGCAACCAACTATCAAAATCAATCAAAATCCTCTGATCTAGTATACCTAGCCTAAAATCAGCATTTCATTTCAGTCATCTCAAGCCCTAGTTGCCATATTCTAATTGAGATTGATAAGGAGAGAGCTCTCTCCTAACCTGGTAGGGCTAGCTACCAGGTTAAGCGTGGTTTGATGTTACCCTAGACCTGCCTTCCTTCAGCCTGAGGTAGATTTAGGCACTAACATAGTGGCGACCATACTGGGGAACATAATTTTATGTTCCTCAACAAAATTTAATCAATTTCAGATCTGATTGTTGATGGTGAACAACGATCAGACACAGCGAGGCTGAAATCATTCACTTGGCGACTCCAAATCAGTTTCAAGATCAAATCCAAGGACTCCACTGGAGGATGAACTCGACTAGCAAAAACATGGGAGGACAATATGGAAAGATCAGGTATTCAAGTTGGAATTTCATCCAAGACACTATGTTCTTTGTTATAAATTATTTTTTCTTGTTTCCGGAGAATGTCAAGAAGGCTTTGCAAAGTATATTGTATTTGAGAAAAGATCCTTGGCCTACATTTGATTCCTTCCCTTTGAAGATTGTGAATACCAAAGATTTGCATGCCTTTGATCTTGATCAAGACCTTTCTTCTGAATTTTGTGATGATCATCTTCAAACTGATGAGCTTAGAGAGACCAAGACTGATTCTATAGCTTCTGTACATACCCCACTACCTTGTAAAATTCCAAATCGATACAAGCCTCTGCTTTTACCTCCTATATCCCATGCTTTCCATAAAAGTCATGACCTATATCTACCAAGATTTGATGGTGACTGTAACAACATCACTACTGAGAGACATGTACTGAATTTTGAGTCTTTCCTTGACCTTTTTGAAGTTGATGAAGAGGATGTCAGTATTAGGCTTTTTGCTCTTTCTTTGCAAGGTAAAGTCAAGAGTTGGTTCAAATCCCTGCATGATGCGAGCATCTTAGATTTACAATAGTTTGTCAAAGTTTTCCTCGACAAGTGGGTGGTCAGACAAAACCCTTTGTTGATTAGAGAAGAGTATAACCAGCTGAAAAGACTGCCAGGGGAGACAGTACAACAATTTTCTACTAGATTTAACCAAGTCTATTTTTCGATGCTGGTTAATATAAGACCTCCACTTGGATCCTCTCTCTTGCACTACCTAGAAGCCTTTGACCCAGAAATGGAGTTTCAGTTGAGGGAAAGGAACCTTGCAACTCTTGAAGAGATGAAAAATAGTGCAGTAGATGTAGAGGCTCATTTGCTGATCAGAAGGGCAAAGTTGAAGGAAGAAGAGAGGAAGAACATAGATGCAGAGGAAACAACATCGTTAGAGGTAAATCTTGACATTTTGGTAAGTGCAGTAGAAGAGATGATTCAAAAAATCACCGCAATGAATGAGTATAATGTTCAAGCCCATGGCTCGCTAATTGAAGAAGAAAAAGTTGTTGATCCAAAACATCTTCTTTCTTATCCCATTTTTCATAGATTTGATAATGATTGTTTTATAGATCGTCTTGGAGAAGAGAGATCAGTTGATATGACATGTATGCCAGATGATGTGTTTTATACTGATGATTTTCCTTAGTTTGATCATTATGATGATGATTATGTTCTCCAAACATAAGATAATCTTGTAGACAAACTAGCAGCTAGTTTGTGGAAGGAGGAAGTTCATTTTCAACAGCTTTAATACAGTGATCAACCATCACATATTAGCTATGGAAGTGAGGAGGAAAGTGCAGAAAATTTTGAAGTAAATGAAGGATATTTTCCTTTTTGATTTTCTTCATTTTAGTTCATCAGAGACAACTTTCATGCAATCAGAAGTCAATCATTGATATCCAGAGTTATAGCCTTCGAATGCCATTGATTGCCAAGTTGCAAATGAAGACTTGGAAGCTGGACCATATGATCAAATGATGCAAGATTATTCCATACCATTTTGTTTTGAATCATTTCAGTTTTTGAAGGGAAAATTGGATAGTATATGTTCAAATGAGCACCCTATAGGAAATCATGTAATCTCATCGGAGCCAACAGAAAATGGGTTGCAGTTATCTTTTCAAGTTTGTCACAATCCAATAGCTGACGTGTTGGATGATGTCTGCAGTCAAAGCCCTTCTCCATTAGCTACTTGTGAGCTTGAAACGTGTACTGATCCAAACTTGATCTGGTAGCCAGTTTCTTTGTCACTTTTAGTAGGAGTCTTGTCACAAAGCTCAAATGAAAGTTTGCATTCATGTTATGAGGAGAAGAAAAGTAATCCATTGAATGAGCTAAGTCCCAGTGCACATGAATTTCATGATCCTTATGCAGTCTTTTTGGAGGCGGATAGAGAATCTATATTATTCAACGGATCTGTTTACAAGTTTTCATGGGAGTTGTCTTTCAGCAATTCTCTCTTGTTATTCATAAGAAAACACTTGCGAAGAATTCCAACAATAGCTAGAATACTTACTTGGTTGCATTGGTTATTTCACTTCACTTGATCAGGTGATGAACGGAACAGTTAGACTAGGTTTTATGGAATAAGCTCCATTTTGAGCATCTTTTCCATCTTGCCAGTTGTGTTTTAGCATTGAGTCAGTTTCAAGTCAGTTTGTGTCTTTGAGTCATCAGTATTCATTTATGTAATTTAAACTTGAGTTTTTGACTCCATGCCCAATGGATGAGGCACTAGTCTACTCTCCCAGAGATCTATGGTTCTTGGCACCTCCAAGGAGCTACCATCCCCATTGGAGCCAATGTTAGTGTTAGCCTTTGAAAGCTTCCACCAATGATCAAATATGCTCTTACAAAATGATTTTACGGTTTCAAAGTCAAATTTTGTCATTTCAGTAAGTCTTCAAGTAAAATTTGATCATTAGGTATTAGGTCTAGGGTTTGTTCTCACTACTTCCAAAGTTTTCCAAATGTCAGTCCATGTCACCATTCAGATGAGTGTACCTTCATTCAGAGAGTTTTCATCATCATTTCAGGTTCCAATGGGTCATTTTACACCTTGTTTGTGTTTTAGTTGTGCTTGGGTAAGATTCATTTCCCTCTCCTAGGGTTCTGAATGTAATTTCTCTTGGATGGTCAAATCATCAGCAAAACTTGCATCCTGATGCTCATATACCTGTTGAGGGATTTTATCCCCTAGGGCTTTTGGGTGGAACCCTAGCAGACTGAAAGTTGTCTAAACAAAGAAACATGCACACACACAGCCATTATGATAGCAAAAGCTAATTCTAAGGTAAGAAGGACGTACCTCAGGTCCTACGTTCGGGTAGTTCCTCAAGGGTCCAAACCCTTCTTCACGCCCCTTTCGCTCCTTTGCCCCGCAAAACCAACAATTCCAAAGAATGCAGCAGTATATGGACAAATATTTATACAAAAATCATCTTTATGTTATACAAGAAAGGAGTTAGTTATGAACTTTTAGACAT
>APFE030094580.1:71406-82749 GCA_000404065.3 Pinus taeda
CATGACCCCACCACCCCTGGAGTCCACCAACAAAAAACAAATATATATGGTGGGGGCGTGGGCTGTCAACCCCGCCGCCCCTCCACCTCACCTATATACAACATATGCCAACGAAGATTCGGGGGAATGGGCCACCCAGACTGGTGGACCCACCTCCCACTATGACATTTCAACTGCTATGTAATAAAAAAAGGGAGGGGTGGGATTTGATCCCTCGACCCCTCCTCAATGATTACTTTTTGAAGCCAACGCGCCAAAACTATTTTGTTTGGTTTATCTGCCCACTGAACCATATATGAACCTATCTGCACAGTGTTTCGGGGAGGAGAGCACGAACATATTTCGAGACATATGATTTGTAGGAGGCGGAACCATGAATAGACCTGTGATAGGGGGCAAAACTTTGCCTGAGCACATTTTCCAGGGGGTCAGTTTTGGTCCAATGTCAGAATTGGGCAAGCTTTATATCGATTTTGCACCTCTCGACGACAGGAACTCAATGGTGATGCCAGTTTTTGCAATAAAGCTCTGCATTTTTCGGCCATTTTCTAGATTGGAGGTATAAGACTCCTTTTTGTAAATGTTGATTGTACTTCTTCTTTCTCATGCCACTTAATGAATGAAGGCCTCCTCGTTGATTGAGCAGGGCTCGGAGACGTAGTCCAAATTGGATGAACTCTGTTATCAAGTCTCTTGTCTTCTTTCATGATTTTATGTGTTTTCTCCTCTTCTCTCATGTACACATTAAATTTCTATCGTTAAGCTACAATTTATCGATGTAATTCTTTAATACATGTATAAGCAAAAGATTTTGGATCAAGTGGTATTGGAGCAGGTCTTTGTAGATTTGAATTGGATGTTTGTATGCTAACAAGAAACAGGCTCTGAAGAGGAGAAGGGAAACTAAAGTCTTTCGATCCCGAAGTGGGGCATGCACATCGAAGGAGAAACATGGCAGATGAAGAGGCTCATTGTGAAGAGGAGCACAACTACCGCAAAACTTTCTATACAATGGAAGAAAAGGTCAATCAGTTGCTTTCGAGGCTGGAGAAAGCAGAAGAGAGAAATCCAAAAGAACAAGGTTCAATGCATGGAAATGGTGTAGAAGAACCCCCTCCTTCTCCTTCCATGAGTGAAAGTTCTTCTTCCTCTCATCAGCATCATCATAGAAATTCAAGGGATGCATCTAAGAAACCTTTCTTTAAATTAGATGTCAAATTTGATCTTCCCATGTATAATGGTGAAAGTAATGCAAAAATTTTTAATAACTGGATTAGGTAGATTGAAATCTACTGCAGGTTCAACAGATCGAAGAGGATGAGGCAAATATTCAATTGGCCTCTCTTTGGCTGAGTGGCACGGCTCTCATTTGGTGGGAGAGCAAATTGCGAAGCAGTAAGAGTGTGGGTAATCTTCTTTCGTCATGGCCCAATTTTATTTCTGCATTAAAGGAACAATTTTATCCCTTGGGTTATAACCAAAAAGCCTTAATGGATTGGCAATACTGAAGGCAAGGCAGAGGTTAGGATGTTCAAAGCTTTACCGAGGAGTTTAGAAAACAAGCACTTAATTTGGGCATTGCACTTGACTCGCCTGAAGTAGTATTTAAGTATATTGGATCATTACATAGTTACATTAGGCATTCATTATTATTGTTTCAACCAAGTATTATTGAATCGGCCAGTGTAAAGGCCATTCATCTTGAGAACAGGGGCAAAAATGAAAGAGATTATCATTCCAAGCAACCACCTTTCAAACCTCCAAATGAAAAACCCAAAATGAAAGGAAAGGGAAAGGAGAAGAGGATGACATCAAACAAGAAAGATGAAGGAGAAAGGCCTTATTGCACTCATTGCAAAAAGGAAGGTCATGACGACGATCATTGTTGGAAATTGTACTCAGAAAAGAGATGAAAGAAGTATGGAGGAAAATGAAAGAAAAAGACAGTGGCAACTGTGTAGCAAGACCTTGGATCCGATTCCGGAGATGAAGCATTAATCACGACAGTAGGAACAAAAGTTACTCTTACACCTCATGTTAATTCTGAATCACATGAAGGCACTAGCTCAATAGATGAGTCTCTTCCTAATGAATGAAAGAGAATTGAGTTATTCCATATTAGAGTTTTCATAAATCATACAATAGTGGAAACTCTATTTGATACTAGATCCCAAGAAAATTTAATTTCAGGGTCCTTGGTAAAGAAGCTAGGCTTAGAAACCAAACCACATCCAAAACCCTACCCACTTGGGTGGATACATGATAAATCAAAATTGAATGTAACTAAGTAGTGCAAGGTTAAATTTGTGATCGCTTCTAAGTTAGTGGATGCGGTAGAACTTGATGTGATACCATTGGATATCTGCGGCGTGGTGTTAGGGAGTCCATATCTATATGATAGAAAAGTAATATTCTTCTCTCATGAAAACAAAAACCAAATCACAAAAGATGGGGTAGAATATATTGTAAGGGATCATCAAACTAAATTCAATGCCAACCTTGTAAGTGTAGGACAAATGAAGTGGTTGGTGAATTCCAGTAAGGGTTGCATGCTTATGGTTGTAAGGGGGGAGGAGGAAAAAAAGTATCTGATGCTTTCCATGGTTGTGATCATGTGCATAAAATGGAATTATGTGAATTAATTTCTAACTATGATGAGATTTTTTAGGAACTAAGGGGATCACCTTCGAAGAGGGAAATCCAACATGAAATCCATTTGCAGCATGACGCTCCTTTACCAAATATTACCATGTATAGGATATCAACTATTGAGATGGAGGAGATCAAAAAGTAGGTGCAGGAACTATTCAACCAAGGGGTCATCAGACCGATCACTTCTCCATGTGGCTCACCAATTGTCTTAGTGCAAAAAAAAGATGGAACATAGAGGATGTGCCTGGATTACCGAGCACTAAACAAAATCATGGTGAAAAATCATTACCCTCTCTTGCGCATTGATGATTTACTAGATCAATTAAAGAATGTTATCGATTTCACCAAATTGGTTTTGTGTAGTGGTTATCACTAGGTTCGAATTGCAGAGCAGGATGTGTGGAAACCCGTCTTCAAGACCAAATAGGGGTTGTTCGAATGGATGGTGATTCCATTCAGACTTTGTAACGCTCCAGCCACTTTCATGAGGGTCATGAATGATCTATTTAGGCCTTTCATTGATGAATTTGTTCTTGTATATCTAGATGATATTCTTGTCTTTAGTAAAAATTGGAATGAACATGTATGCCATGTAAAGAAAGTTCTTGATGTATTGACAAAAGAAAAAATCTATGTAAAATTGTCAAAGTGTGAGTTTAGGAAAACCTCCGTGGTTTACCTAGGTCATATCGTTGGTCATGGTTAGTTAAAAATTGATCCTTCTAAAGTTGAACCAATTGTAAAATGGCCTAAGCCTACTAGTGTAACCGAGGTTTGAAACTTTTTGGGTGAAGTATAGTTTTTGAGGAGATTTAATGCCAATTTATCTATTATTACAGCACCTCTACACACATTGACAAGTGTAAAGCAAGTATTTCAATGGGGAGGAAAGCAACAAAAGTCCTTCGAAGCACTGAAAGAAAATATCAGCATCGCACTGCTCTTGTCCTTACTAGATCTCTAGCAGCCATTCGAGATCGAGACAGACACAAGTGGATATGCCATGGGAGCTATACTGATGCATCAAAAGAAGCTGATATGTTACCATTCAGAGAAATTATCTCAGGCTGTGATAAAATATCCCACTTATGACAAAGAGTTATATGCCTTGGTCCAAAGTGTGAAAAAGTGGAAATACTACCTGATCGACAAGGAGACCATCATCCATATAGATCATGGTCCCTTACAGTATCTTCAATCACAAACCAAGTTGCAGTAAGCTCGTCATTCAGGTGGATGGGTTTTCTTTAGTAATTTCATCTGGTAATAAAGTATAAAAAGGGCACTAGCAACAAAGTGGTTGATATGCTATCTCGCCCTCCTATTTCTGCTTCTGTTATTTTGTATAATGCTTCATTATCTTTTGAAAGTTATGCTGAACAATATGCTAATGATGATGACTTTAAGGAGATTTAAAACTAACCCATGGTTCACAGGTGGACACCTATCACTTGCAGGGAAAACTATTATATTACCTTGGAAAATTGTGCATACCCACAGGGGAAAGGGTACATGTAATCTGGGAGGCCCACACCTCCCCTGTGTCTGGTCATTTTGGTGTTGAAAAAAATTTGTGTCATGTACAAAGATTTTGCTTTTGGCCTCATATGAAGAACATTGTGACTCACTATGTAAAGGGATGTGTGATGTGTTCTGTTTCAAAGCCCTCTAATAGAAAACTTGGGCTCTACACACCACTCCCTATTTTGAGTCCTCCATGGGGAAGTGTGTCAATGGATTTTGTAGGAGGTTTGCCTCTCTCTAGAAAAGGTCATGATATTTGTATGTTGTCGTTGACCGTTTTAGTAAGATGTGTATTCAAATGACTTGTAAGAAGAAGATCACTGGAGAGTAGACTACTTATCTTTTCTTTCAGCATGTTTGGGTCCATTTTGGGTTGCCCACATCGATTGTGTCAGATTGGGACTCTTGCTTTCTCGGAGAGTTTTGGACCAGCTTATGGAAGATGATGGACACCAAGTTGAAAATAAGAATGACATTTCATCCACAGACTGATGGACAGGCAGATATTGTCAACCACACCGTGGTACACTTATTGTGAGGCTATTGTGGAAAACATCCTAAGTTGTGGGATGAGCATATTCCATATGTGCAGCATTCCTATAATCAAGCAGTGCACTCATCTACGCATCGTTCACCATTTGAGACATGTTTTTCCTACCTGCCCAAAGATCCTTTTGATATTGTCTTTGGAAGGGAATATGATTCTAGTGGATGTGATGATAGGGACAAAGCACAATGGTTCATTTAGCGGATACAATTGATTCAACAAGCAGTACAAGTGCAGTTGGAGAAAAGTCAAGCTCGATACAAGGCTCAACATGACAAAAAGTGAGTCGACCATCAATTTCAAGTGGGTGACAAAGTGTGGTTCCATATCAACAAGGACAGAATGAAGGGAGAAAGGAAGAAGTTGCGACCAATTCAACATGGTCCATTCATCATCTTGGAGAAGATTGGAGATAATGCCTTTTGGCTCGATTTTCTGACATATATGCAAATGTAATCTGTTATAGTGAATGTAGAAAACTTAAAGCTTTATGAGTTGACAATGATTATGGACACCGAAGAGGTGAGACTAATTCCTACAGTTGATGATTTTGCACTAGAGTATCTCAATGAGCTACCTAAAGATATCATCTTGACAGAAGAACTAGGACTTCACAATGGGGAGATGTGGAATACGTTCAAGTTGGTTTCAAAGGGATGCACCCTAGCAAGGCAAAATGGCTGGAAAAAGAAAGATTAAGGGAACAATTCCCTCACTTGCCAATTGACTGATAAATATTTTGGCTTTCCAAAAGATCCTCAATGGGGAGGATTGATCCAGGTGGATCTCTCGACACCAGTGGCATGAAAAAGGCTCAAAATTTAAAGTGGCAGAAAGTCAATTAACTTGGCATCAGATCGAAGTACTCATCGTCCTGATTCTAATGGTGAAAACGACACACCAATCTGAGTTCGTATGAAGAAGATAGAAGCAGTCAAAGTTCGGGGTTGACTTACCCATGTGGTAGGATTAAGGAGGGTGCAATTTGGCAAGAATCCGGCACCGGAATCCGGAACAAGAATCCGGCCAGTTTTCCAGGTGAAATTGTGGGTCTGTTAATTTGTCTAATATCCCTAAGGTTCTAGAAAATTGCTAAGTTCGGTGGAACTGTTTTGATTTTTTAAATAAATAAATAAATAAATAAATCTATCTATCTATCTATCTATCTATCTATATATATATAATTATATATATATTATATATATTATATTATAAATGGGGCAGGAAGCCATGACCCCGCCAGCTCTCGAGTCCACCAACAAAAAACAAATATATGTGGTGGGGGTACGGGCTGTCAACCCTACCGCCCCTCCACCTCACCTATATACAACAAACGCCGATGAAGATTAGGAGGAGCGAGCCACTAGGACCAACAGACCCACCTCCCACTATGACATTCCAACTGCTATGTAATAAAAAAGGGAGGGGCAGGATTTGATCCCTTGACCCCTCCTCAATGATTACTTTTTTAAACCAATGTGCCAAAACCATTTTCTTTGGTTTATCCACCCATCGAGCCATGTATGAACCTATTTGCACAGTGCACTGGAGAGGAGAGCGCGCACGTATTTCGAGACATATGGTTTGCAGGAGGCAGAACCATGAGCAGGCTTGTGACAGGGGGGAGAACTTTGCTTGAGCACATTTTCTAGGGGGTTAGCTTTGGTCCAGTGTTAGAATTGGGCAATTTTTATATCGATTTTGCACCTCTTGGTCAATGGTGATGCTGATTTTTGCAACAGAGCTCTCCATTTTTCGAGAATTTTCCAGATTGGAGGTATAAGACTCCTTTTTGTAAATGTTGATTGTGCTTCTTGTTTCTCATGCCACTTAATGAATTGTTGGACACCTAATCCTCTAAGGGTTGGTGTGGAAGCCGAATAGGCTAAGGAAGTCCAAGAGACCTTGGGTTGTGGAACCCAACGGTCACACGAATGTATTATAAATGTATATCATTATCAAATAATAGATGCACTCTCCTATTTATCTTTCCTATGTTGTTGCTGTCATGTGTGTGTTTGACATGGTATCAGAGTAGGTGATCTCCTGCCCTGCTCAATTGTGAGCCACTTCTTTTTTGTGACCTTTTTATACATGTTAGTCTTGTACCTATGTTCTAGACTACCATCTCTGTCAAATCTTTGTTGTTGAATGAGTTGGTTGAGTGTTAAACGTTATAACATACCTTGAATTTCATGAACCACCTTAATACACTACCCTCTGAAATCTGCAGCATAACGCCCCAATACGTTGCTCTTTGTACCTGTCAGTTTTTCCTATTTGCTACCTCTCAAAGATTTGCATGTCCATTATTCTTCATATGTTCATTCTTGCCTGAACTTGAGCATTTTCAATATGCGCCTGAGCTAACGCTACATTAATTTGGCCTTTGTCAGAAATCTATTTTTTTATTGTTGTCAGGGATGGTTTCTATTATAGATTTTTCCTTGAACAACAATTCGTCTGACCTTGTGCTCATTGGCCTTCTCTTAGCGCTATCGATGTTATTCTTTATCTGCCCTCTGCTCATCAAACATGCTACCATACCCTGTTTTCTTGTCAGAACTACTGCCCTCCATCGTTTCTCTGTTTGAGAGCCAGTACCTAATTCTTCCTTGAAAAATGCTCTTCTTAACATCTGTGCACTTGATTGTTTCTCTGTGCATATACTGTATGAGGTCAATTGGGGGTCCATCTACATGTCGTTCTAACCTATCATTCTATAATTCTCCGTCCTCTTGCTACAAATCATTTGTGTGGTTTTCTGTCCGCATTGCAGACTTTTGGCATTACATTGAATTATAGTCTAATCACTGCGTTCCATGCTTAGAGTTGAAAGGATGCATTGCATGGTATGTACATTTTATGTTGGGCAATGTGCATTAAGGTTGGTTTGAATGGTTTGTGGTATACCTTACCATTGTAAAATTTATTCCGGCTACCATATTTTTACTATTGTAGCATGTGGCTTAACACCATACCATCAATCATAATCTATTCATTTAACATTGTCACAGGATTAAGTTGAGTTTTGTCATTGTCCTGACATTAAGTTGAACGTTGTCTGATACTTTGTGACTCCCCGCGGCTCCCATTCAGCTATATTCATTTAACATTATGTATAAACGTTGTGTATGCATATTTTCATGCCACCATTGTTAAATCTACCTCCCATTGTGGTATGATGAACTAAATTCTCTTACAAAAACGACTGCCTGAGCCTAGAGAATTAGAAGCACTGCAGAATAGCTTCAAAGTGGTGTGGAGCACAGAGAGACTCTACATTATGTCCAAAGTGGAATTGATTGAATTGAGTTGGAACATACAGTTACAAAGATACTCTATGGAAGCTGAAGCGATTAAGTTGAGTTGGAACACATAACTGAAAACATACTCTTTGTATTCCGCAAAGCCCAACCTATTGATTCCCATTTCCGAACAAATCTTGGACCTGCATATAAAATATTTGGTGGTGGAAGGCGTATTCATGTTTTGGGAAAGAATTGATTCTTTTGTGTAGTAAATGGTTGTATTGATATGATATTCATGTCACTGTATGTGGAGCAAAAGAACTGTTGGGGACCTCCTCCATGTGTTGGACTGAGCAATTTACTGAATGGGCACATTGGTCACTGTCATTCCACATCGATTGTAGAATTTGTTCACACTTGCTGATGGTCTTCGTGATTTTTTGATTACACATTTATGATTTGTTGTATTTGCCTCCAAATCTAATAAGCAATTACTGTCTGTGTTGCTTTCGACTATATGTACAGGAAGCCGACCATCCGTCTATTGATTGAAATTCTTGAGTGGTAATTTACTCTAGTCAAGTTTCGAAATCTCGAAAAATGGTAGGGATCATACAATGCTAAGCTCCGAAAGGGGAGTGAATAGGTGTTGGCATTTGGGAATGAAAATGTGATTGAACGACTCTAGCACTCTATTGTTTCACAGGGGACGGTCACTTTCTTTTCCCTAGTAACTCATCTACCCCTCGCAAGAAGACGAACTAGCTCTGTTTTCCTAATGGTCATCAGAGCTATATCTTTTATTTTCGATATGTTCCAGATGGGGTACGCATGTAATAACTCGCTCTAGTGGTCACAATGTCCATACGTACATTATATATTCTCTTAGCATAGAGAAGGCTCACATATTACTGTCATCTTTTATCTTTGAGACCTGGGCCTTTTATTTGCACCGGAAATGCATATGGTCCATGCATATCCATCTGGCTAGTACCTTTATTCCTACGAGTATTGTTGTTGCATTTGGAGTTTACCCTGTTGCTGTTGTATTTGTGCATGAAATGTGCATTGATAGCTCTTGTCTCATTTTAATCGTAATGGTGAGTTGGTTAAAATAATGACTTTCTACATTGAATATGTGTTGTAATGTGGTGGTGTGCTCTACGTTTGAAGGTGAAGAAGGTGTGTTGATGTGATTACTAGTGTCATCCAAACTTTATATGCTGCATTATTTTTATGCATTGGTGAATGGAGCATATGTTTTGAAGGTCATGGTATGTATATGTTGGAGAGTGCATAATTCATGGTATGCTTCACAAGTAGTAGTGGTATGGTGGCTCTTCTCTTTACATTGACAGCTTGAATCGTATGACAAATGACAAATTATATACACATTGAGTTATTTTTTAAGGTTGTGTGGTATATATATGTTGATGTTTTCTCTGCTTTGAATTATATACCTTGAACTATACGTTTCACTCTTTCCAAAGCTGAAATTTTCTTGTTCAATGGTAATGTTGACTTGCTCAAGGTTCCAAATTTCCAGTGATAAAGAAAAGATTCTTGACATAGTATTGTGAGTGGGTGATACTTCTTCATTTGTTCATAGCTATGATACGTTTTTGAAAGGTTTTATTTTGATAATGGAGAATATGGCTCAAATTATTGAAGTATTAGAATACTTGAAAACTTTGATGCATTCTACTGATCATGACACAGTGAAAATCAACAAATCCTCTCTGACTGACATTAGAATTTGTCTGTAAAATGCATAAGAGAAGATAGAATATTTGGAGCTTGAATCTCAGCTTCAACAAAAGGAATTAAAACAGAGGAGTCATCATTCTGAACCTGTTTCTATTTACAACATTGAAACAAACTCCCATAAGCAGCAGGTTGATTCAGACCTAGTGCCCTATGAAGTAGCAGAATTGCATGCAGACATAGAAATTAAGTCTGCACTTCCAAAGCCCATAATCAGACCTTGGGAAGAGCTTGTCCATAACAAGCATAGAATTGGTCTTGGATATGACAAGGACGTGTCCTTTCATATTCCAGATTACTTAAAGCCCATCCAGTTTCAGAGTGTTGGATTCCTTCATGACAGTTCACCTTCAGCTTCTTCTCCTCTTCCACATCAACAACAACAGATTGTGAAATGACAACACTATGACTGAGTTAGACATCTAAAAATATCACTGTTTTGATCTTCATCCATGTAAGCACTGTCAAAAAACCAGTCATTCTTCAAACAGATGCTTCAGAAACAAGCCTATTGCAAGAACGGTGTTATGAAACCAGCTCAAGAAAAGATAGAAAAGATAGATCAACGCCTTAGAATTTAGCCTCTTCGAGGGGGCAACCTCCTTTACATTACATAACTGAACAATTATTGGATGATTCAAATGAAAAAACCTCCTTTCTATATATAGGAGTCTAAGGAATCATAATATAACCTAGCCGACCTAACAATAATAATATAAAGCCACAAAAATAACAATAGAGGGATTCTATGGGGCATAGTAATAACAATATGGGTACAATAGGGGCACAACAATATTAATAAGGGGTACAACTACAATAATAGTGGGGTAATGACTAGTATTATAGGGACCCAACATGCCCCTCTCCTTCAAAAAAGTGTTGTCCTCAACGCTTGAGTAGTTCTGGATACTTCTGTATAAAATTCTCATCCTCCCATGTGTAATCTTTACAGGATAAGTTCTTCCACTTGATGAGATACTCTGAAATGGATCGATTTCGTAGCTATCGAGTTCTTGTTTCTATGACTGCTTTCGATTCCAATATAATTTTTCCTTCCTCGTCAAGTCTGGCAATATTGTTTGAACTAGGAGCTTGTCGCATATAACCTTCTTTAAAAACAAAACATGGAAAACTAGGTGCACTCAAGAAGTTGCAGGAAGCTCCAATTTGTATGCCATAGTACCAATCTTTTGCAATGCCTTGTATGGACCATAATACTTTGGTGATAATTTATTATCCTTCTTAGCTTGCTTAAGGGACATTTGCTTATATGGTTGTTACACAGTAAAATGTCACTGCCATCATGTCAGTCTCCCTACTGTGTCATAAAATCATATTCACCTTGACTTATGCTCTCTGAAATGGCTAAAAAACCCTCTTTGCCTAAGTTAATTGAATCATCGCGTCTGTTTATTGAATAACCGTGCTGACCGGTGGAGGATGATGTAACTGCTGCGCTGCCAGCGCGGAAGCACACGTGTTTTCCGCGCTGGTCCGATTTCACGGACAGTGCGCCCTCCGTTTGTATCACTGTGCACTGACCAAACCTCTTCTACAGTTGATTTGCGATGCCAGCGCGCCAGCCCAGTTTTGCACCCACGCTGA